>PVLD010007634.1:0-90020 GCA_004027595.1 Dinomys branickii | reverse complement strand
CCAAACCCACTGGAAAAAAGAAGGCCTGTTTAATAAATGGTGCTGGAAAAGCTGGCTCGCCTCTTGCCGAAAACTGAAAATAGACCCCAGTCTATCACCATGCACCAAACTCAGGTCAAAATGGATCATAGACCTCAACATTAAAACAGAAACTCTAAACCTATTGGAAGAGAAAGTAGGTAAAAATCTTGAAGACATAAGAGTAGGCAGAGAGTTCATGAACAAGAACGAAGCTGCAAGGGAAACACTTCAAAGAATCAATAATTGGGACCTCATCCTACTGAAGTTTTTGTACATCTAAAGAAATGACCAGCCAAGTAAAAAGAAAACCCACAAATTGGGAAACAATCCTAGCTGGCTGTCCCTCAGACAAAGATCTTCTATCTAGAACATACAAAGAATTAAAAAACATGAACCTCTCCAAACTCAAAGACCCAATCCAGAAATGGAAATCTGAGATGAATACACGCTTTTCAGATAAAGAAATACAAATGGCAAATAAATATATGAGAAAATGTTCTACATCTTTAGTCATTTGAGAAATGCAAATTAAAACAACATTGAGATTACATCTCACCCCAGTAAGATTGGCCAGCATTAATTAATCAACCAATAACAAATGCTGGCAAGGATGTGGAGAAATAGGAACTCTTCTGCACTGCTGGTGGGAATGCAGACTGGTGAAACCACTGTGGAAATCAGTTTGGAGCTTCCTCAGCAAACTAGGTCTAGAGGTCCCAATCAACCCAGCTAATCCCCTTCTGGGTATTTTCCCAGAAGATCTGAAAACATCATATCACCGTGATATATGTGCACCCATGTTTATAGCAGTGTAATTTGTAATAGCTAAATCGTGGAAGCAACCCAAATGTCCATCCACTGAGGACTAGATAAAAAAAGTGGCATTTTTATATAATGGAATATTACTCAGCTATAAAGAAAGACAAACTTGAGGCTTTTATAGACAAATGGTCACAATTAGAGACTATACTCATAAGTGAAATAAATCAGATGTGCATGTGCAAGCAACGTATTGTATCACTAGTGGAAGAACCTGAGAGTGGGAATATAAATTAGGAGTTATGAAAGGAAACTGCTCAAAAGTAAAGAACAAATGGGATGAGGGGAAGGAGAAAAGGAAGAAAGTAATAATAATGTATGTATATATGTATATGCAGGATGGGTAACATGGCTGTACTACTGACTTGTGTCGCTTTATTGTAAGGAACAGTTATTGGTTGTTTGATCAATCTTGCACGTCTATATTTGTTTTTCTGAGCGTACACTTTGAAGTTATCAATATGTAATACAACAACCATTGTTAATTCCCTGTCACCTTGCCTGTAATTCAGTTTTGATTGTACTGTTCTTGTACTACTTTGTGTCTGTTTGTTAATGTTTTCATTCTTTTACTTTTAAAATAAAAAAAAATTGTTGGCCATCTGGGAAATACAAATTAAAACGACACTGAGACCCCATCTCACTCCAGAAAAAATGGCTACTATCAAAAATTCAATGAATAGCAAATGCTGGTGAGGCTGTGGAAAGAAAAGACTACTTTTCCATTTTTGATAGGACTGTAAACTGATATCATTCCTATAGAAAGCAGTACAGAGAGTCCTCAAAAGACTAAAAGCAGAAATTCCTTTAGACATACCTATTCTCCTACCAGGTATCTTCCTCAAAGACTTAAAGATGTACCACAGTGACACCTGCATATCCGTGTTGCCAGCACTGCAGTTCATAACACCGAAATCTTGGAAACAGCCTCTATGTCTATCAACAGGTGAACGGATTAAAAGTGAGGCATTTATACACAATGGAGCATCCCTGCGCTATAAAAGGGTGCATGTGAGTCTCTTGGAGGGAAATGGGCGCGCCTTGGAACCACAATGCTAGTGAAGTAACTCAGACACACAGGTTAAATATTCCGACTGTCTCTCTTATCTTGCTTTTTATCCATGCTCAATAATATATTCTCAGACAATACTAGGAATCGTATGATGTCTTTGTATGCTCTGTAAGAGCAAGTGCATTGCTTAACCTGGCCTTAAGGAGCCTTGAAGTCTGACTTTAAACTCTTCTTGCAATATTTGCACAAGTCTCCTATAGTAATTAAGCCAGACTAGCAGGATGTCCTTCACTACGACTTAGACCTTTTCTTTAAGGAAAAGTCTATACAATATTCTCCATTATGTTGTCATACTCAGACTCACCTAAAACAAACTTCATTCCCTATGTACTAGGCTGTATTACCTTTTTGAATAGTTTGATATTATATGCACATGTATCTACCTATACATATATGTTTATTCACATGTTAAATATAGATTTATGCATTATAATCATTACATTATTAAAAGTTTGAAACATTTCATTTTTATGTTAAATTTTATAGAAGTTTTTGTAAGAACTTTTTCATGGATTTTTTTGTGGTAATGTAGAGGAAAAGCACCATAAATCAACTATGCAACAACTGTAATATGTTTCAGCACATTGATACACATGTAATACCTTTTTGTTTAGTCTTATTCGCCCTTTAATTCAGTTCTTAAAGTTAGTTGTCAGTCTCATTCTCTGAAGCATTTATTAGATTCCATTTTATGTTGGCCTAATTTTAGAAACCAAAGAGATACATATTTAGATTTTAAAAAATAGAACTAAAGCTTCGACATCTGGAAATAAGCCTTCAACTCTATAATCTACTTTACACTGAGAATTGCTGGAATAGTCATAATTATAATATTTTAATATTGTTTATACCATGAAATTTTTTCATTAAGTTTATTGACCTCATGCTAAGATAGAAATTATTTTTAATAAATAAGAATTTATCTACCAGGTGTCAGAAATTTTTGTATTTTACACTAGGGGCTTTTATTTTCCTCAAAATCTGCAGGATACCTGCCATGAAGGAAATAAAACTATAAATTACTAGTGGCGGTATAACCAAGGCAAGAAGGAGGGAAAAGTGGTCTTGGGGATATGTTTATTAGTATAAGTTTATTATTAGTCTACTTTGTTAATGTCTAAGCTATGTTTAGAAAACATTAACTCCAAATCCACTATATCCACTTTGCAACCTACTAAATTTCAGTGAATTTATTTACTTCTGTTTGATCTTTTACTTAGGCATGAATAGTAGTATGTACTTCAAATGCCAAAACATTACATTTCTTTAAGAGTTTCTGGATTTTGTAGGGGGTCTAAGGGCTTCCTTGATTGGAAGTGGTAATATAGAATGCTTCAGATATCTTTGACAACAGTAATATCTTTGATTTCACCTTCTCTGGATGAGGGCACCATTTTATACAAATACTACAACACCTTAGATGTTTTCTACCAAAGAGAGGTGTGATGAGGATTTGCTTTATTTGTTTCCACAAATGTGTTACGATAATATCATAGGCAAATACCCATGATCGAATCTGGATAGCCGCACCATCTTCCCCCAAATACATTTCATTCTTACACTTTCAAAACTATGAAGGGCCTATTTTTTGTGATATTTAGTAAACATAATGTATAATTATATAACGTATAATTTAAACTGCAAACTCACTTTATAAAGGGTTCTATTATATGCTCTTGTTTCTTAAATCTCAGTATTAGCGATTTCTTCGTTTTCCATGTTTTTTTCTCTCCTCTCTCATTTCTCCAAATTCTTTTCTTCCTTCCATTGTCACAAAGCCTGAACTTAAACAAAGTACTTTTTGGTGATGCTTTAGAAACTAAGCTTTGAGTGTGTAGCGAACCCCTTTTGTCTCTTCCTGTACACCTGATAGGTGATCTACTGATGTTAAGAAACTGTTTTACACATTTGTTGATGTCTACACTGCATTTACAAAACAGTCACTTGACGGTGGTGACTGATCTGAACGCGAAAGCTGCCATTCCAGGTGAGGTCTGTGTACTCTCCCAAGCCACTCTGTTGCGTTTGATGTAAATATGACAGCGGTACAGCTCTCAGTAGAACCGAGCCCCTGTGTCACCAGTTTGCAAGACAGCACCTTCGGAGCAGCAGCACTGGCCTGAACTTGCTATGAGTCGTAATCATGTTCATTAATAGTAAGCCTGAAAATTTTTGGGCTAACCTCCCATATATGCTTCCTTTTAAAATACACTCTGTACATAATTGTGTGTCAAAGCACTGTTATAGGGCTGGGGATATAGCTCAGTGGAATAAGCGCTTGCCTAGCAAGCGCAGGGTCCTGAGTTCGATCCCCAGTACCGCAAAAAAAAAAAAAAAAAAAAAAAGCACTGTTATAATGTGTAGTCAATGTTGTGGGGAAAGGGTTTCACTGAGAGACCCTCCCCTTTGATGAATTTACACTTTGTTTCTCGAGTTCTGGGGACAGAATCCAGAGCCTAAACACTGAGCCACACCCCTATATTCCTGGCCCTTTTAGCTTTTATTTCAAAACAGGGTCTCTTGAGGTTGATCAGGTGAGATTCCTCCTGCCAGAGCTCCCCACAGTCAGCATTACAGGTATGTACCACAATGCTGGGTTGCAATGTCTGTATTAAGTAAAAGGATTTGCTGCTGCAGGTGCCTTGGGCACGGTGTACAGACTTAACGAGGTAGCTGTGAGGATTTTGTCTTCCGGTGCAAGCAGGACTCTGAAGGGAAGAAGGCCCTGAGAGGCCTAAAAGGGTGGACGCTGGGAGTTGCACGCAATGACAATAAAAGAAAGGGGCAGGAATGAGCTTAGAGAATAAGCTCTTGGCTACCCACTAAGGCCGGACTTACACAAGGTGATTTAATGAGAAAAGTGCTATGTTTGGGGTCATCTTACAGATCGAGTCCATTCTCCCTGGTAGTGGTTTGTACCTGTAAACTCCTCATATTTTCTGGGCCTATTTGAGGAGTTGCATAAGCCAACAAGACCCTTGGAGCTGTGTTTCTGCTAGGTAGGTACGCAAGCTGTTCTAGAAAACAGGTGTCTTTGAAGCTATTTTTGGATTGAGTGAAAATCTCACAAGGGCTGTAATTTGCTTTTTGTCTGCAAAGGGAGCATTGTGTCACTGGTCGTGCTGATGCAACGTACTTCTTGGATTAGTCTCAGCTCGTGTATCTCTCCTAGAAACACTCGCTGAAAACCGAGTGTTCCTCCGTGGGGCATCCTCTTCATGGGTATGATAATAGTAGCTGAAGTTTGAAGCCAAGTAACTCCTGCATCCTGGTCTTCTCGCCCTCTCCTCTGGCAGCAGAGTAACGCGAGGCAAACTCAGGCAACCCTTTTGACTTAAGTAATCCCTCCGATTTGATTTAGGTAACTGCTGAGGTTTACTTTCCTGGATTGCAAAACAGGCAGCATAAAAACCTACTTCTCCGGTTGCAGTGAGCACGCGGTTCCCCAAACCAGTGCAGAGTGCACTGTGCTGTGTGTGTTGCGGGGCTGCTGCAAGCACGCCCCATCTTTGCCTCATATCGCCTAGTGTGAAGTCGTGTGTCTTCATGTGAAATATAATACGCACCTTCTAGCAACAGATAGGGTGAAGGACACTTGCAGAGGTCAGAAAGGGGGAGGGACATATCGGTGGTCTGCATGAGGCTATTAAGGATATCTTGATCAGAAAGAGATTAACACCCGCGGATCCTGCGCAAAACTGGCAGGTATGATGAGGTAAGGAAAGGGCTTTCCATCACGTGCTATACACTATCACCTGGCTGCTCTCTTCAGGGAGAATGGCAGACAGTCTCTTTATCTTTCCCATTTACTTGAAATCAGTGTTGCCTTCACCTAAGCAATAATACTAATAACACTTTACAGTAGTGTATTTTCCTTCAATGAAGCCAGAATTAAAGATCATGCAATTACCTAGTACAGTATTTGGTTTCTAATGAGTACTCACCAAAAGCTATTCTCTGTAACTGTTCGTTCTAGAATTTGCTGCTTCTGTACTTAAGCACACTAATATATCTGGAAACTATTTGAAAAAGTAGCATTTTATTTGTTGTCTTCTCAGAGGTGATTCTTTAAATTAATGTATGAGAAGCAGATAATTACAAAACTTTCAGTTCTATTTAACAAAGTAAAATAAAAAATAAATTTTTTGACTTGGTAAATGTTTTTATAAATTCAATTGAATTCATAAATTTAATTATTACATTCATTGGCTGTAAGTTAAAGACCTCTGTAACCTCTTGTAGTTAAGTTGGAGAAAATAATCATTACTTTATGGAAGCTGCCAAGTGTAAGTCAAGAGCTGTTCTTGCTATAAAAGCCTTTTTAGTAGAAAAGTCTCCCAAACCAAAAAGGTAGTCTAATTATTGCTTCCATTTCCCTTGTAGCATGTGCAGACACTGCTAGGTAGAGTGTAAGTAATTAAAAAAAGACTCTAGCTTTCAACCTCTCACTGACTGGAGCAAAGTAGGATTTACAGGATTATGGTTAGTCTTTCCAAAGGTGAGTGAGTTCACCGATGAAACATGTAGTACTGAGTGTGGAATAGTGTTTTTAAAAATGAGATTTCAAAGTAAAAGGAAATAGCTACATCAAATTTCACCTCATCCACGCAAGGTTAGAGAGCTGTAAACACTTGGAATGTTTTTTCTCTTGATTTTAACAAGAAAAGTGTAATAACTGTTCAAATTCCCATTACAAGGTTGTCAGAGCAAAATTAGTACATGATGTGCTCCAAGACACAGATTGTTCAGAATTTACCGATGCATGAAATCAGAATTAGGCAAAATGCTAGAATCATGAGGAAAGCTGGCAAACTCAGTTGCAACTACTGAAGTATCAGCAAATATATTAACATTTTAAAAGAGAACTGTTAAGTACAGTCTACAGGGCATTACAAATGTACACAAGCTAATTACTCTTGCTTATTGGGTTTTAGCATTTTATACCATTTTAAATGTTTTTGCTTCATAAAGGGAACCTGAATTAAATTATGGTAGGTCATGCATGCAGAATAAAGGCATCTCACTCAAAGCATATCTTCACATTTGTTTAATCAGAGTTAGATCTGGAAGTCTAAGTATCGTTATAGAAATGTAAACTTACACCTAACAAAATGAAATAAATTGTCATGCAGTGTGTAGAGGGAGTTCTTGTACTGGGTGAGAGTCTGAACTTTAAACTTGGAGATGCAATTGTTTTGTGTCTTGTCAAAAATCACAGTTAGAGAATGAGGTCATGTAACTTAATCCTGTTAGCTTTAGGGATGCTGTTCAGATTGCTGCTGAAGGAGAAGGAAGAAATGTCAAACCATGATCAATAGTCACAAGCTAAAGCCTGACTGATGACGTACCCTGGGATAAGTAAAAGATGCATCTCACTGATATCTTTGGCTGACTGCTTGTTTTTTTGTTTTTTTTTTTGTTTTTTTTTTGCCAGTACTAGGGGTCGAACTCAGGACTTTGTGTTTGCCAGGCAAGTGCTTATTCCACTAAACTACTTCCCAGGCCTCAACTGCTCTTTTTAATGCTTTCTATTAACTATAAGATGCTAGATGAATCCTAAGAATTTTTAAATTTCCTCCTTACTGCACTGTTTATTTCTTTTATTGACCTCTGAAAAAGTGCATCTTCTTCCACCTGACTTATTCTACAGGCTCAGTTGCGTTTTTTGTTCTCCGTTTTGCATCTTCCACGCCTCAGGAAACGTGGGCATTTCCTTCACCTTGGTTCGCACTTGTTAGTACATGTACATCTCATGATCCCGAAGTTAATGGTATTCAAGTCTCAGCCTTGAAGCAGCGCTTGAACCCCTCGCTGGTGATCAATAAAATTTCCTTCTCCCACTTGCCACCATATCCCAAATAACTCAAAATTTCCTGCTCAAAACAATAATTATCCAGTTATGTTCTCTCTGTAAACAATGAAATCCATCTATTTAACTAACTTACCTTTTCATTATTATTTTTCTTACAATGGTTTAACAAGCAGTAGGTGAACGGCAGCCACTGGTCTTAGGAAGGTGACTTGACCACTGGATATAGTTCCGGCAGTGTGAAGTGGGCGAGAAGATTCACCGCTATTACTGCGTATACATGGCTCAGGAGTTCAGGGGAGATTTCGAGCAAAAGCCGCCACAGGAGCAAAGACAGTGGGGTCCAAAAGGGTGATATATTCAGCGAACATGAGAAATTCTATTTCTTTGGACCTCAAGAGATACATAACTGGGTGAAGAGCGCCAAGACTAGAAAAATGGATCATCTCTGCCTTCAGAAATCTAAATTCACGTTGCTCTCTTCCTGTTGAGGCCTTTACTTTTCTTCCTATTCTCTCTGAAATAATATTAGGTCTGATGGGAGCCTTTTTGTCACTGGTCTTTTCTACGGTCTTTCATAAACGTTACTTGTCTATGTTCACCTGCCACTTATGTCGCCCAGCTCTACATTAAGCTCTCCTCTCAGGTTACTGCCACTCACCCCCCAGGTCAGTTCACACCTCCACCTTTGCCTTACGCTTAGTTCTTGTGAGAGTCTACGCTGTTGCAGGAGCACACCGTGCTACCTTCATTTTATTCATTTGATGCTGGTATTTATGTTATCTAAAATATTATGTTGTCTTTTCCTCTGTTAATCCAATTCTTACCTCTCATTGCAGGTCTGGATAGAGCCCCATGTCTTCCACATTCTTTTCACGTGCCTGTGAATATCTTTTCAATTTTGAAACAAGCAGAGTGGGAAACCCATCCTACTCATGATTTAGAATCATCTACTCTAAAAAGACGCCTAAATTTTAGTTGCAAATGTAGGTGGAGCAAGTTCGAGAGACTTAGCTAGCCAATGGCTGGGCATAGCCTCTTTTCACCAGCCAAGTCTTGTGATTACACACATTTGCCAACTTCTAGGGAAGACACAGCCTGTTGTGAATATGGAAGAGCTACTGCACAATTACACAAGCCAAGAGGAGGCTGAAAATACTCTTTAACTCTATAGGACATTTTCCTCTAAAACTTAATTTTAACTGATAGATAAAAATCATAAAAACATTTTTATTGATGGAATAACAGTGTTTTGATGCATCTGTGCATTGTGCAACATGCAAGTCAGGCTAAACACATCCAGCTTCTCAAAAGTTAATGACTTCTATTTGGTGAGAATTTTCAAAGTTCTTGTAGCTTCTTGAAATGCACACTTTGCTATTGTTGTCCATAGGTACCCTACTACAGGAAAAACGATCCTTGGATAACCACCACGCGGCGGGTACAGCGGAAGTAAATACTTCCGCTGACCTCAGTAGTGAAGTGGCAAATATTTTATGCTAATGTAAAGTGATAGGAACTATAGTAGAAGTAAGCAGGGCCCTGACTGAAAGGGGAAGGGTTAGGGCAGGAAAAGCCTCCTGCAGGGGAAACGGTCTAAGAAGAGGCATGAAGGATGAGTGGGGGTGTGGACACACAAATAAACCAAAAGAGATCAACTCTGAAGTTTACTGAACATCTATTATATGCTCGTTATATGCTCTGGAATCCGGGGGTGTTTAAACCTCAGTAGGTACTGAGAGGTACATGCACGAACACATAAACGCAGGAACTCAAACCAAAGACTTCAGGTCCAGGTGCACAGTTTATATTATATTGGGCGAGAAACAATATTACTGAAATTAGTTTCTGAGCTTTGGAACCCACAGCCAATTAAAAAGCAAATTAGAAGAGAGAGCTGCATTGCTGGAGGCAGGATGTACACTGGAGAAAAGATAAAATTGTATAAAATTCATAGCTTGAGCTAAAAAACACTGGAATTTTTCATAAAGGAAGAGAAACTATGCGCTTTGTAGTAGGCTACAAGAAAACAGTCTGTTCACTCATTTGTTTAAAAAAATAATGAAAGAAATGACTTGACAGTTATGAGCATAACGGAGGATAGTGCTGAGCAAGGGAAACACCAGGGACAGTCACAGCGTGGTGAGGTAACTGGGCACCAGCAGCAACAGGTATGTGATATCTACTGGGACCAAAATATGGATCGAGTGTCCTGGGATCACGTGACCATGGAGGAGGTGGTGATTAATCCTTTAGGTGAGGGAGACATCACACAGAAGGTAACCAGGGGCTGAAAACAGCAGGATTGTAATAGTAAGAAAAGGAGGTAATTCCAAGGGGAGAGAGAGAGAGAGAGAGAATGAGCACAAACCAGAAAGTAACACTCAGAAACTGAAGCACTTGCGTATATAATGCTCGAGGAATGGAAACACAGCCTTATCTTGTGATATGCAGTGTTCTGTAAGATGCGTCATGCCTGTCTGTATCAACTGCGGACTATCAGCAAATATGCTAGTGGACGATGGAGGTACTAGGGCAGATTGATCTTGTGCTTTACTCACACAGATCGATCAAGTATCAAAGCCAACTTTAGGGTTCTGAAGAGAATGTGGCATTCAGACTCAGAAACTCTCATTTTTTCCAGGATGTCTAACCATCCCATTTTGCCCAGGACATGGAATTTCAATGCTAAAACTTCCATAATCTTTGGCACACTAGTTAAACTGTGGTTCTTTCTCTCCTCTGGCCTCACTGGTTTTGTTTGTCTATTTGTTTTGCTTTTAATTGCAATGAAAGTTTTACAGTTCTCTGAAAAACTTCCTCCAGCCCTATGGTAAATTATTTGCAAAGGTGGCTACACATATTCCCCTGCCATGTCCATTCCCTTATGCGATGTGTCTTGGCAGCTTGTCCTGCTTAGCCATTCCCCACTAGGAAACAAGGCTGGCTGGTTTGGTCCCTCCAAAAAAATGCAGAAAATTGCCATCCTGTCTCCTGTATATATGGTTAATTACTCATTCCTAGGTGAATACATGGCTAATCTGATACAACATGACAAGATTTATGGGCCAGAATGAAGTCAGCCTCATGCTAGAAAAATGAACCCCTAGTTGATGACCATATATTTCAATGGAAATTCTTTCTCCCACTCGCCACCATATCCCAAATAACTCAAAAACTATGAAAGAAATTAGTCAAGATTAGTAAAGCTGCTGACTCAGCCTACAGTACCCCTAGCTAAGGGAGGGGAAGCACATGATATCCACCTTGCTCTCTCAGAGAAATTCTGGGTAATAGTAGGTGCTTATTCTACAAAGACACTGAGTTTGGGGCGGCTTGTTACAAAGCAACAGACAGATGTAAACCTTTCTAGTTCGAGATTAAATTTGTGTGTCTGATTTATTTCACTTAATATTATGCTTCTGAGGGGTATCCATTTTCCCACAAATGACTCTATGTATCCTTTTTTGCCACCAAGCAATACTCCATTGTGTATAGATACCACATTTTTCTTTAACTATTCAGCTGTCAAAGGACACATAGCTGCTTCCAAATCCAGCTATTATGAATTCACAATAAACTTATTATTATGCTGCTATATACATGCTTATGCATGTACCAAATACCTACAATGAGAGTAGTCATGTATTGCAAACATGTACTGATAAAAAAACCAACAAAATCAACAATAAAAAGAAATGTAAGGTAAAGGGCGTGCCAAGGCATAATACTCTTATTCAAAATGAATGATGTTCTCCAAAGAACAGTTAAAGAATCGGGGCTAGCATTTCTCACCAAAAGTGTAGATCTAACTGTAGATAAGAATAGTGTACTTGAATTTCAAAAGAGCCAGAAGGAAAAATTTCGATTGTTTTACCATAAATGACAAATATTTAGGTGATACACATGATTAACCTGATTTAAACATGCACAATATATGCACATAATGAAATGTCGCATGGCATGGTACCTGTTGATATGTACAAATTTGGTTTATGTACTATCTAAAAATATATTTAATTTTAAAAAAAAATTCCAGGCTCTGAATTCACAAGATTTAATTGGTATTGTTTACTGTGTATGTGGATATTTGCAGTTACCTTATTTCTGTCAGTCTCAGAATCTTTGGTTATAAAATTATATGATAAAATAATTACTGCAAAAGGAGTTTCATAGATGAAGTTAGCATTGTATCACATAAACAGTCAATAAATATAAATTATTCACTGGAATAGCTATATGCAGTACTAAAATGTTTATTCCTTGACTAAAGCTTAAGGTCTCAAACATAAAGTAGTTTAAAAATATAGACAAATCCAGCCCTATGCAGAATATGGGAATCTCACATACTCAGAAATATCTTATTTTTGACACCTAACATTATTCAGATTTTGTGATATACTATACATCTTTGAGTAACAATATTTATTCCTCTCTAGTATAAGTAACCACTACTGCTTCAGTTCTGAATTTAACAAAAGTTCGCTTATACTCATTTTTAATAAAACACAAAAATGAATAATATTGCATTTACTTTATTGTCTGGTGACATAAAATCCCTTTGCTTATGAATAGCTACAATTCATCCTGAGATAACAATGGATAATTACATTCAAACTTTACACTACTGCAGTGGTCTCTCTGTACTTTAATAAACATTAACGGAAAGAACACAGAAAGAATCTACGTTGTCAATTTATAGAGGATGACTTTGAGTTCAGAAGGCCAAACCCTCAGGGAGCTCATTTTGTAGAATCTTGATAATTCTAAAACTTAACAAATGAAAATTCAAAAAATTATTTCCTAATTAAGTGTATTTCACATCACCCATCCTTGTCCTTTGACACTGACTTACCATTTCACTTACCTTTGCTTTTAAAGAAAATACTTGGGGATGTTTGAGGGTATAATTTTGCCAGCAATGTAGGATGTGCATATTCATTACATGAAAAATGAATAGCTGTTTTAATAACATCTGTGACAATGCCTGAATCTCTTAGTCCCTAAAAATGTAAGTAACATACATTTATTATTTCTATGGAACTTTCTATCTGAAGTTTTCTAAGTGACTCCCAAGTGAAAGTTAAATCAGACATCATCTTTCATTCCCTATCCTCTTCCTTTTGATCTAAGTAGAGCCAAAACTTGATTTATCTCATCACATTATTCATTTGCCTGTCATTCAAGCTTTTTTAAAAATTTCTTTCCCTTTCAGTCAATTGCCAGGAATAACTCCTTTTATTCTATGCAGGATTTTTTTTCTTTCCATTTTTACTAACATTCCTGCACATAAGCATAATGACAGTCTTCATCCAGAAAACTCCTTCTTTTTAACTCTAACCTCCTTTATTCTCATGGAAAATAAACCTGATTCTCATTATTCAAGGGCAGTATGACATTCTGGGAAAGAACTTGGTTGAATATTAGGAGAGCCAGGTTCACGATTCAGGGCAAATAATTTCACCACTCTCATCCTCAGTTTTATTATGCATAAAATGAGGAAGTTAGAATAAATGATATCTAAGATCCCTGCCGCCTGGAAAAGTATCTGCTACCTCAGTCAGAAACACTGAGGAATTACGACGTATCAGAATTATGAAGGTGTTTCCTGCTCCAGAGTGAGTTTGGAAAATTAATTTCTATGATGTCTCAGTGGTTAATAGGAAATATTTCACTGGATCGTTTTTTAGTAAAAGATTTCTTGACCCCTGTATCATCATCTCCTTCAAAAACAGTATGGTCTTGAGATGCAGAAGAGGTGCAGAGCAAAGCTGTGAAGAAACTCGCAAGCCTGGTCATTCCCTAGCCTCTGCACTTCCCTTAGCATTTGGGAGAAATAATTCCCATCAACGGTCCAGTTTCTAATTTGCTGTCAAGTAAGCGCAACAGTAAACTTTCTCCTTTCCCTCTCCATGTGGTTTTGGAAAAGTGACATAGCAAGCTATTGGGAAGTAACAGCCTGGGAGACTAGAAAACGTTTAGAGCAGACTAATATGTTACTAGAAAGTGATGTTCTAGTGCCTTCATTTTACATGGTAGGATATACAGTTTAGATTTTACTGCAGGTGAACTTGGACATTGGATTTCATCTAGAGGCCAAGGTTGTTCAAGAGTGATGTGGTGATCACACTCTACAATGATTGTTATCCGACACAAGCCCAGAAAAGCAGTCCGTCAGAGAGGACTATCGCTTCAAACATGGACTGCTAGAATGGCGGGATTTTAAGAAAGCTCTGAGTGGAGGGGCTACCAGGTATCAGCAAAGGAGGCAAAGGACATGTTAGACCAGCCAAGGCTAGGAGCTCTGAGTACAAGGGCAGACACTCGGGGTGGAGGCATAGTTTATCACAGCAGACTGGGCTGCGATTAATGGGCATCTAACATGTGCCCTATGTTCAATTAAATAAATTGAAGTCAGGCTCTTGCAGACCATTATCCTATCCTTATAAACACAGAAGATTAAGTTTATAAAGATTAAATAGCTTGCCTGGGACAGCACAACAAGCAAGCAGTCGTGTGTAGGACTAGGCGCAAAGTTCGTGAGCAGCGGCACGGAGTAAAAATATGAGGTTCCTGTACAAGAACTAGGAATTTCACTGTGTGGACACTGCACCCAGGCTGGGCTTCTGCTAGGAGTGCTGCCCTGGGCAGAGGCTGTCTGCTGGGAAACTCACCCTGCCTACCAGTAACAAAGCCCCAGTCCATGGGGCCCTGCTGCTGGTTCTCTTGGCCTCTGTCCTGCGTCCTATTTCCTTTCCTGTCAAAAAGGGGAGGGAGCAGTTTTGATAGAAGTATAAACCATTGTTAATTTCCTATCACCTTGTTCTGAAATCCTGTGTTGTTTTTATTGTTTTTGTGCTGTTTTGTTTTTATCTTTGTTCTTATTTTGTTTTCTCCTTAAAATAAAAAAGAAGCACAAAATTGGTAGTATGATTGGAGAGACAGGTATTGAGAAAGGTCTTTGGTAAAACATATTGCTTATATAAATCACAAAACACACACGTGTACAAAAACCAGTAGAGACAGGTATTTTCTGTAATTTCCATTCTTTCCAGGATCAAGAAACTATCAGATATAAGACTGTTAGTTTAAAACCCAAAGGCTTACATGTAAACCTGACCTGAGGCCAAACTTGAGACAATTATTGATCCGGAGAATGTGGGCTAAAAACTATGATCACATTTTTCAAACTTTACTTTAAATATTATCCTGCCTTGTTATGTTCTGACAGATCCTCTTTCTTAGACTACTTTTTGCAAGACAAATCTGAAGTTAGCTATGTACAGGTAAGCCATGCACGCTGCAGAGGTAATTTCTCGTGTTCGAGCATCAGCTGTGCTATGAGTCACACTTCATTCTGTGACATCTCCATGCTGCGAAACTAAATGTGGCCTTGTACTAAATGACTTCAAACAAATTGTAAGCTGGTAATAAATTATAGAAAGATGCCAGATTCTTCCACTCAAAAACAAGTGGGTGTTTTAAAAAACTCACTATAAACTAAGACACTGGAATTTTAGAAAAAAACATTCAACAGTATATGATCTATTGTCTAAGCTGAGTCTTGCTTTTTATAACATCGCACCTTAGCTCACTGCAGTCACCACCCCTTATCCTGGAGCAATATCTTCCAAACCTCACAGCGGGTTCCTGAAACTGAAAATAATACAGAAACCTCTACATGCTCTATTTTTCCTGCATGTACACACACAAAGTTAATGTCTTTTCCGTTTTAATGAAGGTTGTATAACACACAGTGGCTGTAACTTCTGTGGTTTGAAGTGTGACAGCAAAACTAGCAACATTTTCCTTTTTCTTCTTTCCTTTTGTTTCACAGACAGAAGATTCTCACCATAGATCTTAGTAACATCAGCCTATGGTTTCATTTCTCTATTAAATAGGGAACTTTCATCTGTTCTCTTTTTTATTTTAAAGATAAAAGAATGAAAATATATTTACAAACACACTTACATTTATAAAATAACACCAAGACAATATAAACAACACAGAATTTCAGACAAGGTGATAGGAAGTGAGCAATGGTTGTATTACATATTGATATCATCAAGTTGGCTGCTCAGATAAACAAATAGAGGCCTGAAAGAGTAAATAAACTCTAGGAGGTACAATAGATATTGTGAAAGGGAAGGAAACTGCTTAAAAGGAAATAACAATTGGGATGAGGGAAAACAGAGAAGAAAGACAGAAGGGAAAATATGCATACACGTATGTATCTTTTTGCTTTGAAAGGCAAGCTTTACAACTTTTCTTTGGCATGTCTAAATTGCCAGCATCACTACTGTTGGGCTTTGGACCATTATTAAGCAAAATAAAATTACTTGAACACAAGCACTCATACCACAATGGATAATCCAATAATCACTCGGCCACTAAGTGACTAGTGGGCAGGTGTGTACACAACACGGATATGCTGGAAAGAGGAATGATTCGGGTCTCGGAAAAGAGTGCACTATGCCTCACAGAATGGCACACAATTTAAAATTTATTCATTGCTTACTTCCAGAATTTCCTGTTTAATATTTTTGGACTTTCCATCACCTACAACTGAAACCACAGAAAACAAAATTGTGGATAAGTGGGGACTCGTCATTTATGGAAAATCTTCATCTAATAAGCAAAGTGGAGGAATCACGGTGCCACATAGATGCTTTGCGAAAACATTCAGATCACAGAAATGAGTGCTTTTATGTGCTCTTCTGTCAATTAATTTTAAATATTTTTGCCAAAATGAGTTTTTTAAAAATTGGTTTTCAAATATAAGTAATGATCTGTACTTGATTTCTATTTATGTTAGGCAAAGGGCAAGTAGTCGCGAAGGTGTTGTTGCCTCTTTAACTGAACAAATACGGGACAGACGAGTTCTTCTGTCATTGTTTGTCTTCTTTTGCTTTCTTCCTTCTCTCCTTGCACCTGTTTCTTTCTCTCTCCCTTTCTGTTTCTTTCCTGTCTTTCTTTAGTGTGGGTCTCAGGGAAGCCAGCGTTAGGGCTCAACTTAGAAGTGTGGCTGGCTGCACAGCACAAAGGCCCTCCTCCTCCTTTCACCACGCTCTTTAATCCAGTGATTGGCAGAAGTAAACATTTCATGAAGTCAGATGTACATTTTAAAGGATATAAAATTTGACTTCAAAAACCATGGGGTAAGGGTAAGAGAAACATCCAAATATCACTTTTGGTACATGATTATTCATTCATCAGAGATGGAGAGGGTGCGTGGACGGGATTAAAGTCCTGTGTTGTGTACATTCAGAGTGTGCACGGCCACCCACTGGAGGACGAGAAGCACAACAGAAGAGGAACAAAAGTAGGGGGAAGGAGGTTTAGGGAGCACACACGCAAGTCAGTTCTCTTGGTCCTGGTTGATAACATTTCTGGATCCGCCTCACCTGAGACAGCTGTCTGATTCAGTCTTTTGGGGACCTGGCACCCTCGCATTACTGTTTCGGTTTTTTATTCTTTTTTTCCCGGCATACTCTTGCTCTCTCTCTGTCACATGGAAGCGCATAATTAATAGCCATTCTCTGGGAAAGTCTCAGGAAGCCTGGTTTCATGTAAACAAAAGGACTGGACACGGGATGGGAATGAACTCAGTGAACTAGAGCTCCTTCACAGAGGCATGCAGAGTGGGCTTCTGTGCATTTAACCCTAAAGAGAAACGCTAAGCCTCAACAGCTGTGCTTCCAAGCCCTCTCTCAGCACGATAATCACCCGTGCACTGAAGAAAATTTCATGCAGATCCACCCAGATTTGCTATCGCAGGTCTTCCAGAGGAAGTGGCCTGGGTGTCACTACTCCTAGCAAGATCCACGTGTAATTTTTAGGACTCAGCCACTTGGAGAAAAAAAGTTGTTGAGCAGTCATCATAAGATCAAGATTGCATCCCTGAATTCAACAGAGGTTGTACAGACTATAGAAAGAACTAGGAAACTCTTCATTCCTTTGTTTGTCTTGCCTTTATAAAAGTCATTGCTTAGAAAGAGTCACACATACAGCTCTGCAACTTTTAAAAGTAATTGATAAATTCAAATTACAGTATAATCCAGAAGACACCTGAAGGAAGAAAGGGCTGTCTGTAGCAAAGCAAGGTTTATAAGGCCTGAACTAGGACAGGGAAAGAGCGGTTCCTGCTGTCCTATCCATCTCCATTGGCATTGCATACACCCTGAGGGGCTGCAAAGCGCGTGACTGATTAGGGACTCAGCTCCAAATGGTCACGGCAGAAGGATGGAGCTGATACAGTACAGTGCTGCTGCTGGTCATATGCACGTAAATAGTGCATGAGTCAAGAGGATAGGAGGAAGCCTGTCCCCTTCACACGTCAGCCTGAACTCTAATAACTGCATGTGGTGGAAGATCCTAGGGTGAGTTAAGATCCTGAGAAATCCAGAAATTATGCCATTTACAGCCTGTCCACTACAAAGAGTGTGTGTTGTTTCAGTGTTTTGTGAGCATCAAGGGCCCTAACCAACCTCAAGAGAAAGAAGTTGGAAATCACTACATCAAATCCAGGTTCACAGGTGCTTGCATATCTTCTCACTGTGTCTCTGCCCTCAGCCCAGCGCGTGTGTGCGTGTGCGTGCGTGCGCGCGCACACACACACACACACACACACACACACACAGGTGCAGAGGGTAATCACATAAAAATTTAAGCATCCACCTCAGTATGGGGGAAGAACACAGTGCTATTCCACACACATGATTTATACAGATATGAGCAGCTCTAATGTGGTGTGCCACCCTCTAAATTTTTAAAACAATTTTATAATAGTGTTTAAAACCAGACAGAGACAGTTTTGAGAGCAGATCTATATCAAAGGTTTTAGTTAAAATGATTTACTTGTGGATTTAAAACAGCATTAAGTGGTTTGTGGAAAGTGGTCTGATTTGCGCTTAATGTGGACGGTGCTTAAAAGTCTGGGCGCCAGAAAGGTACAGCCCGGGAGACACATTCTCCAGAAAAACGCAGGTCTTAAATACAGCTGGGTGTTTGCTTCCCAGACTGCTTTTCTGAATATTAACATTCAAACCACCCACTGAGGCTTTGCAGATGCTTCAATGGGTAAACGAAAGAGAGATGGGAAAATTTATATCTCATTGCTATTTCTCCTTTATTTACTGATAGTTCTGGTCAATTTGGTTGACTCGAGAATGAACATTAAGCTAACACAGACGATGCTAAGGCAGAAATACAACTATGTTTAGTTAATATTCTAAAACTAAAATAACAAAAAGAACCGACCCTACTTCTGTTTACAAATTTCTCATTCAATTTCATGCTATTTTTATTGAGCCACACAAGAGAAACCATTCAATCCTTATGAGAATAACATGAAAGCAATCATAGTATCACTGCTTTTATTATACCTTTCTTCAAAATTTGGATGCTACCTCTTTCAACCCTCATAACATCTTTCATAATGTGTCTTGAAATAGTACCTTCTATATATACCTTTTGGAGGTGGTCCTAGGGATATACAGAGCAAAATCTGCAAAGGGTTTGGGGACACATATTACCACACTGATTTATTAAAAACACTTTTTACTTTCTAGAACATGCCGAACATCCTTCTAGGCTCAGGGCTTCTTGAATGACAGGCCAATAGAGTATCTGCCTCATGGAGAGTCTATTCTAGGTAGAAATTGATAATAAAAGGTTCAATAAAAAAAAAGTACACTGCATCGTGTGAGAAGTGATTTGAAGAACACAATGTGAGGTGGTGGGAAGTAGGTAACTGGGAGGGAAGTACTGCTCACAGCAGCCCAGAAATGCCTCTGAGAAGGGAACACCAGGTCCGCGAGTAGATAACCCAGGAGGAAAGATGAGCGAAGTGCTCTGGAGACAGTGCCTGGCCCTGAAGCAGCAGTGCGTGTGAGACGTGCACAGAGCAGGGCAGGGTGACAGCACGGGATGCCCAGGAGGAAGTGAGCCCGCAGCATAGAATGAAACAAACGTGATGGTGGACTTGCCGAGGAGCTCATGACATGGTGCAAAGTTTTAATTTTGTTCTAAGTGAAGGGAAGACACTGGGAAGTTTCAGGAGGTGAATGGACATATTTCCAGGTATACTGTGAAGGAAGCTGGGTGCTGGGTAGAGGATGCTGTGGGCAGTGAGGGTGGATAGAGAGACCCTTGCAGAGGCCGTTTGGAGAGGGAGCCCGGGCCGGCGGCATCACGAGCAGCTGGGGAGATAAAACCACTTTGAGTAGTTTGAAAGATTGTATTTCTCTTGCGTGAAATGACTAATAATTAACTGTCAATATAAATCATAGGTATTAAAGAAAAAATAGCTCAGCTTTCTACCACATAAGGACACAGCAAAAGAGATTCTGCTTAGGAAGGACCTGTGATTCCATCAAGCAGCAAGCCCACTGCTTGATCTTAAACTTTGCAGCCTTTAGAACTGTGAGAAGTAAATTTCTGATGTTTGTAATAAAAAGAAAAGATAAGAAAAGGGATCAGAGTTTACTACTCTTTGGAAAGATAAAATTCAAAGATAACATGTGAGAGTCCACTCCTCCTGGCCCGGAAGGTGAGCCCCTGACCTCTTTAAAGTGCCCACCCTCCCTGTCTGCATGATCCTGACAGTAGGACGGACCACAGGAATCTCCCCTCGGTCAGGGGCTGCACAGTATTACTCCAAACCTTAGAGTGTCAGAGGTCCTCTGGCTTCATTATCTTGGTCTTATCTCAGAGATCAGAAAGTCAGGGCTCACGAAGGTAAAGTAAGTTCAGAAGAGGAGAGGTAATATTTGTTAACTGCTTAATTCTAGGGGGAACCCGCCGCCCCCATCTCCTCACTGAGAAACTGCAGTCAGAGCAGGCCATGCTTCTGTGGCTGTTTGTCTATAAAATGGGAATGACTGAAAACCTCACTTTTGGTAGTAAATGAGCTAATTCATGCAGTACATCCAGTCTTTCACTTCCTGTTACACCTGCTATAAGCTCACATTAAATTTTTTTTCCAGGGCTGGCGATCAAACCCAGGGTCTTGTGTATGCTGGGCAAGTACTCAGCACCACGGAGGTGAGCCACATACCTGGCCTCTTCCCGTTTGCTTGTTGCTGCTCAAAGCACAAGGATAGTTAATGGTGGTGCAAATTTCTCTTCAGTTTTTTATATTTTTCAATGTTGGGTACAGTGAAAAAATTTGGGCTTAGCAAAACATCATGGAAATAGATAAGAAATCTTTTCAGGTTTTATTTACCAGTAACTGTCACAAAATGGAAGGCCGAAGATTTCCCAAATACTACTTCAATTCTTATATAGCAGTGTGAGAGCATGATGAGTGTGAATTGAAAGTGAATATGCCAATCAAGAACTTACAATAGATATTAAATTAAACCTTTAAAGTATGCATATATTCAATGACCCATTCCAACACAGAAACTGACTGTACCAAACCAAAATTATAAGTAAGCCATAAGCGCTGTTCATATTTTTCTAGAAAAGCTTGAAGAGCACCTTCCTAATGAGATACATACTCAGATATTTTCATATTTTTTCCTTATCCTATTTCTACTCACTTGTACACACATAAGCCCCTGACACAAACAGAAAAATAAACCATTTCCTCATCTCTTCTGAAAAGAAACGAATCAGAACAATGTCTTAAATATAAAAGATATGAAATAAGAATTACTCAAGCTATCATTGAGCTAGCAGGCAAATCAGGCAAAAGAAATGTGAGACCAGGAAACTGAGCTTGCCCTGGTGTAAACTATGCTTTCACTGCAGCCACATTTGCTAAAACCATCATTAAGCATTTGTTTTTCCATGTCACTAGATGGAAAGGGTGAAGACGAAGCCCTGAGCATGGCCCATGAAAGACCAGCACCATGGACTGCTGCCCTTAAGCAATCAGGATAAACACCATAAATCATCCTATTTAGTGAACCAGAAAAATCATTATCGGTCGCAAGTTTTATTGCCAGTTGGGGTGGGATAGGGACTGTCTCCGTTCACATTTTGCAACCACAGAGCAGAAGCTATACCACCTGTGCACCCTGCAAACTTCAGGCCCACAATTTAGTTGCAGTAGTGGTAGTCTGGTCAAGGCACGGTAGGAAAGAAGAGCAGCGAAACCACCCATATGCAGGTAAAGGTAAACAGGAGCTGTCATATAAAGCAAGAATACTTTTAATTCCACAAGACAAGCTAATAATAAAAAACTATACACAATAATGTAAGACAATAATGTGTTCTAACATGCTTGAGTTATTTGGAAATGTTTAAGTACATGACTTAAACTATCTTATGATGGAGCTTATATGCAACATAACTAGATACTACATGGTCCAGGAACAAGTACTTATGACCAAACAACTAGATTCTATCCAAGAAGAAAGTGATTGTGTGATTTCTCAGTAGCATCTCTAAAAGGAACCTGATTTGCCTATTCATTGTCTCTGCAAATTTACATGGGCTTTAAACTGAAAGCTAATATGTTAATATGTTGTACAGACTGGAACTGAGAGATCAAAGAATAAATTTTGAAAAGTACACCTACCAAATCAAGCCTCCTATCCCCCAAATCGCATGTCAGCTTTGATTGAGAAAGAAATAAACACTGTATACTGCAAAAGCCACAGGCTGACTCGCTGTTACAACCAGCATATCTTCCACTGAGGTAGCGTTTGTTTTTGACTTTTGTGTTTGTTTTGTTTTGCTCGGTACCAGAGGCTGAGCCTTGGGTACACTGAAGAAACCAAATGTAGATGAGTCTTCATTTCTTTACTAACAATATGCTGGGTTCACAATGGTATATTCACATCCAAGAATGATGACAAAGTCTACTTCTAGTTCACTAGAATTTGCCTATTATGAAAATTGAAATGTATTTTGACTTATACATTGAAAGCAGAAAAATTACACATTACTGCGGTGTACCATGTGATATTTGGTAATATGTACACATTTTATAATGTTTAAATCAGGTTAAGCATATCTGTTAACCCAAATATTTGTAACTTCTTTATGGTTGGCACATTCAAACTCCTTTTTCTAGATTATTTTAAAAATACTCAATCTATACTCAATATGTTAGCATTATTTATAGCCATAGTAAAGTCATCTCCAGAAGCCACCAGCACCCGTCATTCTACCCTTGCCACCCCTGAACCTGACTGTCTTGTGTTCCTTCTACGAGTGAGATGCTGTGGATATTTTGAACCTTTCTTTGCTTCCCAAGGAAGTCACAAAGGCAAAGTGTAGACCAACCGTCCCAGTAGCCAACCTTCCATCCCGCCAGTATTTCTTACTTTCTCTACTTTACAGCAATCTGTACACCAATGATTTTGCTTGTTGTTCTAAATATACAAAATATTCATGGCTCTGTCTTCTCATCGATTAAGCAACAGATCAAGTATTATACACAAAACATTCTTTGGATACCTTATCGCAGCGCTTTGGGACTGCGCCCTGATGTGTGGCCCATGCCTTGTTTTCTTTGGTTGGCAGAGAATTTAGCGTTTCTGTACTTGTTTCCTCATCAAACATAAAACCCTAAGTATACAAATTTGTTGACTAACAATGAGCTCACACTGCCAAGTAGTCAAATGAAAACAAAGTCTCTTTAAAATTAAATTAAATTAAATTTTTAAAACATTTTTTAAAAAAATGAAGGGAAATTTTTCTTACTGTTAAACAAGTCTGTTTTTAACAGTATATGTACATGATTTCATAATGATCACAAATCTCCAAATTCACGACACAGGTTTTAAGCAGAAGACCTGAAATCAGGTACATGAGAAAGCCTTAAATTCCTTGTTACAAGTATTTCCTAAATTTAAAGTCACAGAAAACCTAAAGCTTCCTCTTTGCAGTTTTTTAAAAGGATGTGATTCTTTTCTGTTATATTTTGTTTTTCCTGAGCTCACCAACAATTTATTTCATTTCCATTTTTTCCCTTAAATGTTAAATATAACAGAACAGAAAATGGGCATCAACTCCCACAGGGAGGTAATGCTGAGGATCTGGGTTCACGTAAACTGTAAATGACACCGGAATAATCCAGGCTCCCTTGTATTCTGCAACTCCAATCTGTGGCTTTACATCGCTAGCTAATTACCAGTTTAGCAAACAGTCCATAAATTCTACTTCTAACCATGGTTCATTTACCCTAGTTACCGTGAATGGCTGCCCAAGTTGCCTGGCTGTGCTCTCTGCATACGCGCGAATTGAACGAGTCATTAATTGCTTAAAGGCTTTTCTTTTTCAAAAGGCCCCCAGACTACAACTTCCAGTTTAATTTGTCCTTAATACAAACAACATCTAGAATACTTGGGGATTCAAGGATCTAAGTACATGCTACTGACTGATCCTCCCACCTCCCCAAGTGACTCTTCAGTGGGTATAAAATGGTAAACAGAGAAGAATCTGAGGATGTAGAAAAAAGGGCTTAACAGAGGAGGTTTTTCGCTTCCTCTGAGAATTACATAGTCACTTCTTTTCAGTTTTTGCATAAATTGCAATCTCATTTAACCGTGGTTGGTTCATAATGGGACTTAGAAGGATGGCTACAAATTAGAGGATTGACATAATGTTAACCTTGACTGCAAAGGAAACAACCTATAGGTAATTTCCATAAAGGGTAACCTGAACAAATTTTATCATAGCATGCTCATTTCTCTTTGCTCCAATAAGGTGTACATATAAAAAAATTGATGGTATGTAAGCATATAAATGTGTATATGTATACATATATAAATACACACTTTTAAATGATCATTGCAGTTTTAGTTATTTCTGAAAAACTCTGGGTGTTGATCTAGTCTTGTTTCTCTCTCCAGTTGCAAATGGTAGGTCTATTTCTGTTTCCTCATACCATAGCTACATGGTACGGGAACAGCTATGTTCAATTTCTTCTGGAGAAAACAAAGCCTTATTCAGTATATACTGAAGGTAACACACTGTGCCAGTTTAAATCAATAGTAAATAAAAAGGAAAAGGTCACTTGTCTAGTGAGGAATAAAACTGATATGAAATTTATAAAATAATAGTGTAATTGTCTCTATTAAAGCAGTAATAAATACTATAATTTACTGAGCATAGAATATTACATATGTACAATGTTTTTTATACTATCATAATAATATTATAAGATATAATTATCCCTGTTTTAAATAATCAAGTCAAAGAGAGCATCTTACCTCATATACACAGCAAGTAGAAAGCCAGTCCAGTTCTGTCCGAACCCTAAAGCAGACCTATGTCTCCTGTACCATACAAAAATATTCAAGGTTCAAAAGGAAAAAGTAAAATTTGGATAGAAACTGAAAAAAAATTTTCTTGGATGAAATGTTATTTTCAGTGGTTTTTGCACAAAATTTTGGCATGTAGGGACAGAATGTATCTCTGGAAGAGAACTCAGAACTTGTAGAAGCACAATCCTGCATCCAAGAGCCACTTCTGTGGAAAGTAAATATTCTTTGGCTAAGGAATAGATTATGTATAAAAACGGAAAAAAACGGAATAGAACAGCTGAAGGCAAACTGAGGAGGACATAAAAAAGACAGATTGAATTTAGGATTAACTTGGTACCCAAATGACAGCCTTTTAGTGATTCTGCTTTGGAGCCATGTCAAAGTTTATTAGTTAATTTTTAAATTCACTTTGGGTGAGTCACTTGATCCCTCTGAGTTTAAATTCTAAAATTTCTATAATACAGATGACAATACAGTATAATTTAGAACATCAGCAATTAGCATCAGGGGCAAACAATGGGTTAAAAACTGACTTAAATAATTTATCTACCACCCTGTTGTTTACACTTCCTGATTACTGCGTTTACTTGAAAATTTTCAGTCCTGTTGGACCTCAGTGTATTAGTCCTTTCTTTTGAGTGGAATTTCAAATTTATTCAGAATAAATATCATTGAAGGAGAGAGAAGGAAAGGGAAAGATACAACTCAAGTTACAAGGCGAGAAAATAAATTCAGGACCTGTTCTGGGGAACTCTTACTGTCCAGCGTAGACTGATGACATAATACTTGGGGTATTTTTTACTGTAATGTGGGGAACAGAGAGGGACAGTAAAGAATACGGTAATAATATAAGGGAGAAAACGGCTTCGTATCCAAGGAGAGAGCTGGAGAGCTGTGAAGTGTAGGCTGGGAGAAAACCTGTGTGCTTCCTTCACTTCGTTCTTGGTACTGAGAACGGCAGCACGTAGGCACTCACAAATCTTAGATATGACGACATGAAACAGAATCGTAACTCATTCATTCTCAACAGACAAAAATGTCAGTTCCTTATTGCTCAACTAAATGTCTGTAGGATGGATTAATGAACAAAAGGGGAAAATTTCCGAGAACCTCAAATATCATACTGGAGTCTTACAGCTGAGCAACGGAAGATGTAGAGCAGCAGTTTTAGCAGGAGGAGGACGCAGGGGGAGATGCGCGTGGCAGAGAACCAGGGTCTGTACGAGGGGGTGGACGAGGAGCGACGAGAAGCTCACGACTAATGACCTGTGCTGATTAAGGGTCTTACACTGTCCGGAAAGCAGGCAAGCGGGAGACTAATACAGCCATGCACTCAGGAAAGAAGAGCTAAACTGGTATGTTTAAAGACATTTGAACAGCGACCTCTCTGTTCACTCTAGGTCTGTTCAGTTAGACTGTAAATTAAAGCAATGGTAGGACAGGTGAAGGATCTGTTTGAATCGTTTTGAAAAGTAAAGTTTCTCTCCAGAAAGATGTTGAGAAATATAGAAAGAGGAGGGACATTATCCTCTAGGTTTAGCTGAAACCTATATTACTTGAATAATTTGACTAGAATTATAGGCCAGTATGCTTTCTCGGCAAAGCTTGTCCTATAAAGTCACACTTCTGTGTTGACTGCTGGTTTGACCAGTATGCAGCATTCATAGAGTTCTGTGTCCCTTCCTGCTGTTTCTCTGTCCCAGGATCTCACCCTGAGATACGAATTTGGAGTCAGTCAGGTACACAGGTCCTGAGGCTGCCAGGGCTCCAGTGTAGCCCCCCCTAGGCTGAGGTGAAGGGCTCTCCCCCTCTTCCCATCCTGATGAACATACGGGGCTAAATTTACTCCTGGAAAGTGTGAACAGTCCATAAAGGTTAGTGGGAGATTCCCTGCAATAACTTCTGAATGTACTGCACTTTGACTTTTGGCTGAGAATTTATCCATAGTTTCAATTTCCAGTGGTCTTAGTTAATGTTCTTGCTGCTGGGACAAAACACCCAACAGCCACAGTTAAAGGAGGAGAGAGTTACTTAGCTCACTGTTTTTTGTAGTGGTTCCAGTAACTAGTTGGCTGGCTCCATGGCAAAGTGGATGGCAGACAGGCATTGCAGAGGAGAAACGGTTTCTGGTGGGCAGAAGGTAGCAAAGCAAGCATCCTATTATAAGGAACTAGCAGCAAGCCTCTTTCTGTACCTTACAGCATGCCCAAACTACCTGCCCTGAGGGCACACACCACTCGTATCCCTAATGCTAATACCTTTAATCCTGGCCTTTCTCCAGGAATCACTCAGACACTCTAGATCCAGCCCCCTCAAAACAAGCCTCACTTATGAGTACATGAGGCTTGGGGGGAGGCATCTAAATACAAACCAGAACACCGATGTTGCTGTAACTTTGTATTTTTGTTTGTTTGTCTGTATATGTATGTATGTGTTTATATGAGCATTTTAAAGAGAAGGTGATGAAGGTAAATCAGACAGAGCCATGTGTAGTTTGTTTTCATGAAAACCGGGACAATACATTTTAACCTTCCGATAATGAGAATAAGGCCATTTCCTCCTCATTCCTTGAAGCTCAGTGGACCTGTGCAACATCAAGATGCCATCTCTGAGGGACAATGCAGTGCAGCCCACCCATTCACAGCTATTAACTCTGATGAAGTCAGATATCAACCTTCTTTTCCCTTTGATAAATGTCATCTTGATCACTGTATTTCCTTTGAAATCATGGTTTTTAATTTACGAAGGATATTAAATGATATATTGTTGAGCTACGAATGCTCATTTCCGCTCATTATACAACTCCTGAGACACTGAAGAAAGTGAGATACCTAGGGTCTACACTGTTTTATCATCTTAATATATAAGAGACATTGTCACTGCGGAAACAACAAAACAGCTTTTTCATTAGCAAACACAGCATGTAGAGGGAAACAAAGGGGCAGAAACAAGACCCTAATTATACCCGTGAATTCCTCTTCTTCCTGAGCCGGAGCAAGAAGACCATGCTTTTCCTTCAGTGGCGATGTCCTATAGTGCTTTTATGAAGAATATATTTTCCCATATGTCTTTGAGTCAATATGTGCGCTGGATCATTGTTGCCTAATAAACACAACATGAATTCCCACTAGAAGTCAACTAATGGGTACTTCCAGCACAATTTCCTGCACACGGTAAGTGAATTAGTTGAAAAGTTTGCTATTCTGTAGTTCCTTTGATGAGCAAGGGACTGTTACAAGGAATTATGGATAAGTCTTTGCTTAGATTCTAGCCCCCATAGAAGAAGAATTACTATACAATGCTGCTTCTGTATAGCAAAATAGTGTGTTTTTATTCAGGTTTTAAATACCCATTTGAATTATATTCTATCATCTCTGGAAGTGATATCTTCATCTGCCTAGAATTGAAAGCTGGATAATAACCGGATTGCTGAATCTATCTATCTATCTATCTATCTATCTATCTATCTAGTACTCACCCCAAACTATATAGTGTTCATCTTAGCCAAAATTGTCTTTGTCCACAAAACACAGAAATTAAATATATGATAAAGAAGACTTAACACAGGTGCATTGCTAGAGCGCTTTTGGATAGTCAGATTTTAACAGAAGTTAATGGCCAAGTAATACAAATAATGAGCTGAAGCGAAATCCTAATATGAATTTGATGAGCAGAACATTCTGCACCAAAGTATGTTAGAGGAGACAGTCCCCATGGAACATTTTACTTCTTAGTGCTGGTGAAGTTTATTAGTGTTAGTATCACAATGGACATGACTGATAAGCGAATGTAAGTGAATGTGTGCTGGTGATCTTCAGAAAATATGGGGCAAAGCCTGGGTATATCTTAAAGAAAAAGAGCAAAAAAAAATTTTCAAAAGTCTTCATCTCTATTTCTATTGACTCAGAACTGCTGTCATTTGTTTGCACATAACCTATAAAGCTGACGACGAAAGAGCTGAATCAGGAGCCTGGTAACACAGGGCTCTGTATTACAGACACTAAATAAGAACTAAGGGGGCTGGGGATATAGCTCAGTGGAATAAGCACCTGCCTAGCAAGCGCAGGGTCCTGAGTTCGATCCCCAGTACTGCCAAAAAAAAAAAAAAATAATAAAAAATAAAGAACTAAGTAAAAGATGTGAGTGGCAAGGCCAGGGATAGAGAGCGAAGATCTGGGTTCTGACAGGCAAAGAGTGGCGATTTGAAGAGATAGGAAGAGACCACAGATCACCCAAGAGACTCTCTCAGTGCCAGAGAACAGCTTCCTTAATTCCTGAGAAAGGAAAGGACTATGGCAATTATTTCCAGACTCCTGATGAACTATATGCCAGCATTTAAGGATTCAAAGCTTCAGAAGGAATTTTTTTTTATTCATAACCCACTACTGTTGTCATCTTCATAATGATTCCAAGTAGCATCTCTAAAGTGCTTAGTAGATACTGGATACCAGCCAATGTATTTTACATAAAAATTTTAATTCAATATTCACAACTCAGAGAAGTTACTCTCTTAAGTTTAAATTTTACAAGTAACAACACCATAGGTGATTTGTTAGAAACCCATAATCTGAAGGATAAGTAGGAAGAATGAATCCCCTTCTTGTCATGAATTAAACTGCTACCAACAATGTTAAAATAGTTTGTAAACTGTATGTAAACTGTAAATGCTACAGAGTTAGAAATGCTCATCCTCATTAAGGATCATGAAATTGAGGAGTTCAAATTGCTTGTTCGGTGATAGAAATGACTCCCGTGACATAAAAAACCAAGTATGAACAACTCATAAGCTGCCTCCTTCTATAAGGGCACACGGTTTAGGGATGCATCGAGGACCGAAGGAACACACAGTATTGTAATATATAAGCAGGTCACTTATGGAGTCATTACATTTACTCTAAAAGCCATTGTCATGTTGAAATTATTCAAGCCTAAATTTTAGGATAATTATTTCTGTATCTCTTTATAAAAACAGGTAAATAAAAAGGCTGTGTTTTGGTGGCCACCTATCAAAACACACAGAAAGCTAGAAGATTCAGTTGAAATATGGCAGAAAATTGGGTAAGCCAATTGATTATTTGGCACTTTAGATAAAAAAGAATTGATTCCAGCTCTCAGTTATTGTGACACTGTATTTACAGTTCAGAATTAAATCTCAACTAATTTGAGAATGAAAGTCACTTTTTTGACTTTCTGATACATTTTTACATGGTTAGGTGGGCATAGTGCTGCACGCCTGTAATCCCAGCACTAGGGAGGCTGAGGCAGGAGGGTGGTTGCGTGTTCGAGACCAGCCTGGGCTACAAAGTGAGCTCAAGGCTAGCCTGAACTGCATAGTGAGACCCTGTCTCAAAAAAAAAGATTAGATGGTTAGATTATTTTTCACAAATAAACTTTAGAGTTCATTTTTATGTGACTGTTTTGGTTATAACTTTATGATTTGAAAAGTGACGAATACTTCTTTTTTCATATTTAAATGTTTCCTCTACATTTTTGCTTTAATTCAACTTCCCCAATATTATATTAATCGTTTTTACATATATGAAACTACCAGTTACATAGGCAGGATTTCCAATCTTTTAAAAATGAATCCAAAACACCTGTAAAAGTTGTTAATGAAGGAGAAGTCTGATTCAGTTAATGCCACAGTTGTATACAGATGGAAGAGAGGAGAAAACTCCCATGAATCATGCATACACCTGCATTCCAGGGAAACAAGGCATGATCTGACTCTGTCCCAAGGTGAAATACATACAACACAAAGCTTTTGTTGTTGAAATAGTTTTCTGATATCTCTCTACTTAAATCTATGTTTACAAATATTACTGAATGGTAGGTGGGATTTATAAAAGAAAAGTGACCTAAAATTTCCACAAGAAAATAAGCTATCCCTATAATTGAGACGCTGGATAAAACAATGTTAAATATATACATTTGGAATTTTATACATAGACTGCTTTCTTCATGCAACATAAGACTGAAAAATATGGTGACAAACTTCCTAAAAGTAGTATTGTGTTACTATTCTTGTTGATCTCAAGGACAAAAGTGCACTATGCATGTGGACTCTGTTATTCTAAAATGCCAGTGCACAGATCTAAATATATAGACTGGGATATGCAGAATGTTACATAAATGTGGCCCAAGCCTGCTTCTACTTGAATAAATAAAATCATAAGTACTTTACTTTTCAATCTCCTTCCTGAACACTTTAACCACAAGAGCTGACATTTGGAATCCACCGCACTGAACATTGAGGTCAGGGCATATCTCCCACTGACCCAAGGGTTTAGCAGGAAAGAGAAAGAGGAGGAAGATGCTAGAAAATTCACTAGGTCTGTTTTTCTCCTTCTGGAAAGAACAGGTTTATTTTATTTATATTTAATAAAAAGCTCCTTATTCTTTTACTTTCATCAACATCTTTGCTTTGGAGAAAACAAAACAAAATACTACCTAACATTTACTCTCACAATGATATTTTTGAGTAGTTGATGAAGAAGATTTTATTGGTGAACTGCAATAAACAGGACAAGGCTCAGCCAGAAATATAAAATCATATATGCAACAGTTTGAACTGATGAGAAATATATTTTATAATGTAAGTACTTTAGTGCATTCAGAAAAATGATAATGAGGCATGGCAATTTTTTTCTGTACAAAATACTTCGGATTTACTAAGTTTTGTGCAGAATTTATTTTTATATTTCCCTGAGCAGTGATCCAAAAATAGTCAAAATTCTTTTGACTGATTTGATCACATGAAACACTGATATCATAATTTCTGGTTTTACCAACTAGGGAAGAGAAATTGAAAACAAAATGTATATTGTGACCTATTCCAGTCTTATATGATCATTCTTCTCAGACAGCAAAGATTCTTGAGCCTGAACAGAACTCAGTTTATTTACAAACTATTTCATCTGAAATACACAATTTAAATTGAAGTACTTCAGATTTGATGCAACACAAGTATGTTAATTCCTATAATTTTGTTTTGAAACCCTGTGTCATTTTTATTGTTTTTGTGGGGTTTTTTTTGTCTATGTTGTTGTTATTTTTTTATTCTCTTTAAAATAAAAATAGCAAATATGTTGTAAGGAAAGTTATCAAAATATTTCACATTTAAGGATTATTCAAATGGGCCCTGCATGCTGAACTAAATTGTTTTGGTTATATTATCACCTACCTAAATAAACACAAGTAAAACCCTTATCTTCATACATTGAATGAAAAGGAAAAAATTAAAACAATATGCAACAGCATTTTTAACGCAAGGAAGGCTAATATTTTATCAGATTCAATAACCGTGGGTGGCCCGATATGATGAGTGGTGCAGACTGCGACTTCTGAGATCACACGGAGGGTTTGCCTCGTGGCGATCTCACTTCTCGCCATTTTTCTCCATTTCTGCTGCTCTGCTAGTCCTTGACTTTTACTTACCAAAGACAGATGTTTACGTGTTAAGTTCACATTTCCCGGTAGCAATCAACGTAATCTCATTTTATTTTGCATCAACACGATTAAATACAAAAAAATGCAAATTTTGGCACAAATATTACAGAGCAAAAATGCAATCATAAAATGATTATCCAGAGTATTAATATTAGCCTTAATATTAACACTGAACGAAAACATGACCCTTAAGTGACCATAGATAATTTTTGGACTGTGAAATACCCCAAATACCCCAGGGGTGTTTGATTTTTTCATAACCTACCAAAATTTCTAATAGTGCTAAAAACCACTGGGATAAGGAAATCCAATAGTATTAAAGTAGGGCATTTTTATTTTTAGTCACTATGGCCACATTTAACTTCCTGTATAAAATATGTCTCACGACTTATAACACACATATGTTTTGCGTATGTCATTTGCAACCTTAAGCGAGTCTGATGTTAACGGAGACAGACCTTTTGCACAATGAAAGGGGACCGGAGGTGGAGGGAGGGCGGAGGTAGGAAAGGGAAAAAGCATGAAACAGAATTGAACTAAAATGCATTGTGTACACACACCAACTCCCCGCCAGGAATGTAGTCATTCTGTGCTGCAAATAATAACAATACAAATGGGAAACAGAACAGGAAAGAAACGAATACACAGCAGATGTCGTACCTTTTGCTCTCTCTGACTGCCTTATCCCCCTTCTTCCAGGAGATGGTTGGCTTCGGAGAGCCCTGGGGTTTGCACTCTATGGTGACTTCTCGGTCTTTGGTAACAATTATTGTTTTCTTCAGTTGATTCAGTGCAAAAGTAGGAGCTGAAGCTTTTAGAAAGAAACTGTTAGTTCTACCAGAAATGATGATAACGTCATCAAATATATGAAAAAATCTAAATTTTAGAACTTTTTCTTCTGAGAAACATCTGTCATAAAAATCATAAAGATGAGGTTAACAAAAAGGCACTGGTAATTAATGGGTCTCTTCCTGCCTGTCTTTTCAATAGCAGATGGTGGTCTCACACAATATGTGTCCACAGATAAATGCTGTTTCGTAAACTGACAGCTGTGATCACGATGACCACCTTCAGAGGTAAAAGGCCGATGGGCAGCTCTGACAGAAGGTGAGGGTCCAACTGCAGAAGTCTATCTGGCATTTCTTTGGAACAATTCCTACTATCTTGTGGAGAAGAAAAGCTATGTCCCGCGGTTCCCTATAAATTTTAATTTTATAAACAATTCACTTTAATGCTATATAAATTTGATAGTTTAAAAAATACATTAATGTTTTCATTATTTTATCTTCAAAATAAAAAATATGTTAACAAACAATTATTTGATTTTTTAATTCAAAATTTTACTTAATCTGTTGCAGTTATTTAACTAAGTCTAATTATTCATTAATGTTAACAATGTTTTTGTTAGATTTTTTTGTATAGATACTGTTGACTAATAGTGCTAAAAGCCACTGGGGTAAAGAAATCCAACAGTATTAAAGTAAGGCATTTAATTAAAACTCAAATAATTGTTTGTATGCCCAGAAATTTAGAGCATCTGAGACCTTTATGCCATTTGGACTATTTCATGCACATTTCAGTAATATTTTATGTTCATAACTTACAATATAATGCACGGCACAAGAACATTAAAATTCATATCTATTAAAATTCAGGTAAGATACTGACAAAAAGTGAGGGAAATTATTGTGATAGTGCAGCTAATAATTTGGTTGCTTACTGGAAATAGAATTTATAAAAGGTAATTTTGAAAATACAAAGAGTAAATAAGAAGGATTCCTGGATAAACTATTAACCAAATATAACCTAAGTTGACTTTTAATTCCAAAATGTTACAATGTGAGTTGACAAGAAATTAATATTGGATTGGCTAGTAGGTAAGAAGTTGAAATGTAATCCTCTGCTGGCTGTTGATTTCTTTTAAATGTGGAGAAATTTCAAGTGAAAACATCTATAAGTCAATACATGTATTTGTGTTATGTTATACTGAGCTTATACATAAGTAGTAATTTCCTAGGTTTCTAAGATTGTTGGCATTTCTGTAAATGTTATGTCTGGGGAATGTAAGCAGGAAACAGAAAGTACATCCGGATTTCTGCCTACTTTTAGGAGACAGTAAGTCTTGCTTGGTATTACAATCAGGCTAGAACCAAAAGCTAGGATACAATCTGTTTGATGAAAGGTGAAATCCATTCCAGTAGCCCAAATATGCTCCTTCAGGGGAGTCTCATTCACTGGATCGACTCTTGTAGTTTTAAGTGGGACATCTGTGCCAGTTCTCAGATTCCCTTCTTATCAAAGGTAGGTCTGTAGGCCTACCATGGCTGGCCTGTGGCTGGCTTCTATCTTATTTTGAGGATGCTGAAGGCTAAAATCATATTAGGAAAAGCAGATTTATCTCGGAGCCTTATCTTGTACACTACACACACACAGAGCCGCTCCAGGAAATACAGACATTTCTATATGAGCAGGGACATGCTGCACGAACTATACTTTCTGACCCTCTATACTCTCAAGGGTTTCTTTCTTAACATTAATATACTTGTAGAATTTAGTGCCAGAGAAAAGACATATAAACCATTTAAGATTAAAACAGACATTTAAAACATCTACATAAGCAGAAAAAATACAGAACAAACTGTATATAAAGTGGTCTTCTAAAACGTATAGAAATTATCAGCAAAACATAGTATTTCTTTTCAAGCCATAAAATACAGTTTTAGAATTGTCACACAACTCCAGTAGAATAAGAATTCAAAAATGAAAATAAGTAGTCCTTTTTGCCTATTTATTTATTTACGAAATTATACCTAGAATCTTCAGCTCAGCACTGGCATAAATGGCTCCATGTTTATTTTCAGCCAAACACTGATACATCCCAGAATCTGATTGGTTTACACTGTGGATCATCAGTACTCCATTAACCGTGTGAACCCTATTCTGTAATGAAAAGAGAACAGACATAGTAAATAAGAACTCATAAAGGTTTTGTGCTCACACCTAGATCAAGAAAAAAGAACCTCCAATTTCTATAATTAAACATTATTTGGCAATGTTGTAACAGATTCACTGCTTACTATTTTACCATGTATCTTATAAATTAAAATTAATTCTTGGTCAGTAAATACAATAACACAAAATTTTCTGCAGTAATTCTTGTGAGTTTTACTTTCAACTGTAGTTTTAACCTGAACTGGCTGTTTGTGGTAGGCTGGTTTGACTTGTGAAATACAACTACCAGGTGACAGTTTTACTGGAATTCTTTTTACAAAGAGAAACTGAGGGGAAGGATGGAGGATGTGGACAAACTACACTGTCAAGTTAAAAACTACCAAGGTCACAACAGCAATCATTTTACTCTACTGATGTGGCCAAGAGTTTGCCTTTTCTCTCACCTCCCAACAATCTAACACAGAAAAATACTGCCCTGAAATTGGACACTGTATAAAATTGTTGGTCATAAAATACAAACTTTATTATTATAAAAACCTAAGACAGATGACCAACAACTGAGCATGAGCAAACTAGAGCAAATGGAGGCCAAAATGACACTTCTGAAACAAACTTGATACTTCTCCAAAGAAGTACAGAGGGACAATAAGATGTTCATCATCTTTAGCCATTAGAGAAAAACAAATGAAATCACTCTGGGATTCTACTTTACCCCAGTGAGAATGGCTGCCATCAGGCTTGCACGCGCACACAAACACACACACACACACACACACATACATAACAACAAGCACTTGAGGGAAGATGAAGCCTTCTCCATGGTGGTGGGGGTGTATACTAATGCAACCACTACACAAATCAGTGTGGAGATTCCTCAAAAATCTAAAAATAGAAATCTCATTTGATCCAACTGTTCCTCTACCGAGTATATTCCCAGACTTGTTAGGTCATAATACCACAGTGATACACTTGTATCTGAGTCTATAGCAATACTTAAGTCCTACAAATACCCCAGATGCCCATCAACAGATGGATGGATAAAGGAACTCAGCTATATATCGACAATGTAATTCTATTGGGCCATAAAGAAGAACGAATTCATGTCACATACAGGAAAATGGGTGGATCCAGAGCTCATAACATTAACAAAAATAAATCAGACTCAGAAAGTTAAATATCGTGTGGTTTCTTTAATATGAAAAACCCAAAATATAAATAAAGAATAAAGAAAAAAGAGATGGCAGGGAACAGCGAGGCAGACGTCCAGGATACAGGGAAGGGAGTGTGCGGACAGAATGGGGGAGAGCACAAGAAATGAGATCAGTTCCCCAAAACAAGGGCAAACATCATGCACCACAAAAGTATACCAGTTTCTCTCCTAGTCCACGCCAAGCAAATCCTGTTTTATTTTACTGAGGAATGCTTTCACTATTTACCAGCAGAGATACCAAGTAATTTGGACGCTTTAAAAATAATCCCATTCACTTAGCTAACATGCTGGTGGGATTTATCTTTCTTGGGAAATAGGAACAGAAAAGATGACCAGCGTAGCCTTTTCTCAAGGAACATCCTCGGGAGAAGAGGAGTGAAAGAACCCATGACCTCATCTCCAGTGCTTCTTTAACAGCTACAGTCCTTTCTGTTTTTCTTTGGCTTTTTGTGGAACTACATCCTGTTTTGGCTTAACTGGCTTTTAGAATAGGGAATTTTAGAACTGGATGAAATTGTGGATGAAATCTGAGTCACTTTCTTCACTTTGGAAAGGAGCACACTGAGACTCAGCGAAATGTATAATAGACCAGCGTCTCAGGGCCTGATGCCCAGCAGGGGCTGTGCTCAGAATTTCAGCTCTACACACTTCTCTTCCATTTCGATCGTAAATAGTGAACTACTCCTCTGTTCTCCTTCCTGCAGATATCATATAAGAAAGAGAGTGGTTAGAATTACCATTGTCTGAAATTAAATAATAACCAAATTAAGTTTAAATATAGTACTAGAAAGTTACCTTAAAAATCACACATTTACTAAATCAGTTTATTAAATGTGTGGTGCATAGGACATCATAGAAAGAACAGTCCTAGGACACGAGAGAGAAACATTCTATTCTGGGCTCCACTTACTAGCCACGTGACCCTTTACTTCAGGGGAATAACTCCGCCATCTGCAAAGGCAGGGAAATGAACTAGATCGTGTCTAACAGTGAGCTAGAAATGACAGTGGGCTTACGATGATCCCTGACGTTCCCCAAGACTTTATAGTATTTAAAAAATTTGAATAACTAGTATGTTGCTCATATATGTAATGGTGATTCATTTTTTTTGTTGCTTCTGTATTCTTTCTATTTCTTATTCCAAATATATTAGCAGGCAGTGGTAGGAAATGGCTTTCAAAAAGAATAAAGAAACCCGTTTTGTCCTGTGTACAGTCTTGCTCAAATGACAGCGGAGCAGGTTAACAGCTCGCAGCAGTACCTGAGGCAGGAGAGGCGCACCGTTCTTCAGCCAGCGGTAGGCGGGCCGGGGCTTCCCCGTAGCCTTGCATTCCCACCGGAGAGTGCTCCCACTGTCCAACTGCGTGTCGTTCAGCTTTTCTACCCAGTGTGGGTAGGCTGCAAGCATTAAAGCATTAAGGAAGGGTGATTTCGTTTCTCACTTCCGTAAGTTCAATATCCATATAGAAAAATTCATTGCATTTAAATATTGTTTTATTTTAAGAACCGACATAAGCATAGACGTTTGAAATAAGGACAGCATTACACTGCACGAGAACTACGTTTCCAGAATGCAACGAAAAATACACCCGGAACAATGAGTATACTTTGCTGACATTTTTGTGATGTAAGTGTGTGTGTCTAACGTACCAAATTTTGAAATTACTTTAAAGCAAGTGGTTTGCTTCTCCCGACCCACTAGTACTTGTTTATCAGGAAGCCAGGTCACGTAATTGGCTTTGCTCTTTCCCAATATGGGAATACAGGCTGGGGACGTAGCTCAGTGGAACAGTGCATGCCTGGCAAGCACAAGGTCCTGAGTTCAATTTCTGGTACCAAAAAAAAAGCAACAACAAAATATGGGAGTAGCATAGGCAGAAGTCACACAGCACAGATTCTATTACTGAATAAGTGCTCTGCATTTTCTTTTCTTTTCTTTTCTCTTTCTCCCTCAGTCCTTTCCTTCTTTTGTAACAGGACCTGAATGGCTTTGGAAGAATAATTTCTGATTGAAATTTTACATAGTACATAAATTTTAATTTATCTTCCAATATAAAAAAATGTTTAAAGTTTTAAAAATTGTTAACAGAAAAAACTCCTTGTTACCAAGAGACAATGCTGTAATTTTACAAACTCTGTAAGATAGTAGTTAAAATCTTTCCTCTGATGGCCAGTTAATAAAATACTTATGACTCATTATCCATACATGTCCCTGTTTAAAATAGCAAAACACTAAATATAAAAAAAATTAAACTGAATTTGTTATTTTTCTCTAGCAACATTTTTGGAAAAAACCTTCTAAATCTCAGTTCCACTGAAGACTTTGATCATTCATTCATTCATACCTTCATCTCACGCTATGGTGTCCTTGCCAATCTCAGAGATGAATAGGGATAGAGAGACAGCCACATTCTCTACTGAAGGCATTTAACTGCAGCAGGGAGGGCCTACAATCACTGCAGAGGAAAAGACACTACTGGGAAACTGTGATGTCAAAAACCAAAGGCAGTTTAGGAAGGAGCAGAAGAGCAAATGAGGAAGAACTGTCATTTATTAAATCGCAGTAGTTGACGTTATGATGTCCTTTCACAGCTAAACGCTCAAATCCTTTCCTGAATCATTTATTCTGAAAACAAATAAATCTTATTTTGTGAATCAGGAAAATGTGTCTCAGAGCCATTAAGGAAGTGCATACAAGGTTACAAAGCAATTTATTTGTGTTTAAGTAGAATATTGTTTTTATTAGCTCATGGGTTATCTAGTCAGTATAATCTTGTCTTTAAAATGCTCTGCGTTGGCGTAACATAGTCAGGATCTGTAGGCCATGAAACCTTTTGTGATACTTACTCAAAATCTCACCATAATGAGTTTCAAATATTGACCCTGACTTTTGTGCTTGGATTCCCAAATCAATCTCTTTGTCATTATGTCATATTTATTAAAGTTATGGAGAAAGTGAGGTATGAGTAATAATGAACTCTACTTTCGTGTTTCAGTTTTCTGTAAGATTTCCCCCAATTTCTGTACTCCTTCATACTGTGAGTAAGCCTTGCAATCCACAGAGAATGCTTTGCCACTTCCCAAGCTGTACTGTATTGAGGTTGTCTACTCACTCTGTGTGAAGCCATCTACTTCTTTTCCTTGTCACTTTTAAACCCACTCATAATTCAAGGTTTATTCTAAGTTAAAGTATATTAGTGACGACACATGAGGGGGTCATTTTATATTTCCTGGACATCTACAGTTCTTCCTTCCCTGGGAAATCATCAAACAACGGCTGCTATCCCTATTCTGTTGCTTAAATTGTAACTAAAGTATTTTTGCTTAAACACAGTAGCTAGATAGTGAAATCATTGAAGGTACTTTTGTTTGAAAATGTACATTTAATTTAGATACTACATGGTCCCAAATATAGAACATTATAAAATGCTGGCCAATTGTTTGTTTTTTTTTTTTTTTTTTTTTTTGCGGTACTGGGGATCAAACTCAGGACCTTGTGCTTACCAGGCAGGTGCTTATTCCACTGAGCTATATCCCAGCCTAATGTTGGCCAATTGTATTTCATGCTCATTCTCTGAATATCCTAGAACGAATGTTGGCACATGCAGCTTGTGGGAGGTGAAAACTTAAAAGACACCTTAAAATTTATTGAAATTGAAAAATTAGGAAAGTGATAAATATTAGAAATTTTTTCACATGGAAAAATTAAAAAAATTGCAATACTATTTCTCCAAATATTATTTTGCATCACTCTATAAAATGTTAAAGCTTAAAGTCCTGGTTCAATCTGTCAGAGCAGTCAAACAAGCCATCCCTGCCACTGCAGTGATGTAGCTCCTACTTTCTTGTCCCACTGAAGTGTTTTTGACCACCACAGGCACAGAGCTTACAATGAGCATGCAAATGTGAGCGTGCCCTGATGCCTGTTTGCTGTCAGCTCAAACTTTACTGGATGAGATACAGCTGAAACATTACCCAGATTCACTATGCCAGCATGTCCACAAATGAGAATAGCCTGTTACATAGCTCTCTAAATTAAAAAATACTATAAATTTATCAATGTTTGACAGATGCAAAAAGGTGGATTTAGAGCTTGCTGTTTTGAACTGGGTTTCTGGGGTTTCTTTGTTTTCCTTTTTGTGTTTTGAAACAGGGTCTCAGGACATACTTCAAACTCACTTTGATCTCACAGTGTAGCCCAGGCTGGATTTAAATTTGCAGTGATCCTCCTGTTTCAGCTTCCCCTGTGCTGGGATTACAAAAGTGTGTATCACCACACCTGGCTTGAACTGTGACTATGCATCATTTATAGGTACATGGGTACATGTATGTGTGTATATATGACCTGTATGTCTATGTGCTTGTTCACATCTCTATGACACAATAGAAAATACAATTCTGAAAGTTGGTCAGTTGGTTAAATCACTTGGCTGTTTCTCAAAGTGCTATATGCAATTACATACAAGCTGCTTCCTAAGGCAAGCCCAGAAAGATACACAGCAGCAGGCATGCACACACACACACACACACACACACACATATGTGTGTGTACATATATATATATATATTTATATAGATATAGATATAGATATAGATATTTATATGTATATATATACATGAATACAGACACTAATAAAATGAGTATAGGTTATGTGAAAATTAAGCTCCATACTGGATAAACATTAAGGCTATTTGTATTTATAAATGTCTTCCTTCATGATATACCTGGAAAATATTGTATTTAATAAAAGATCAGCTCAAAACTAACAATAACAATTTTTATTTTTCCAGGTTGCTTAAATTTTAATTGAAATATAACATTTGAACTTATCTGTGGGGTAAATTGTTGTAATTTGATACATGTATACAATGTGAAGAGATTTCCTTTATATATTGCAAAATATTTCACAAACCATAAGGTCTATACCACATAGACCTACAAGCAAAAATATTATGTAGAAGGAGATTGATAGAATGTTTAAAAGAAAGAATTAGACACTCGGTTATAGAATGAAGAATGTGTTTCAGGCCGTGATATGACAGAGTACAGTCCTTATAGGCTTCTTCAAACAACAAAAACCCTGGTAACACCCAGGTTATGCACCTGAAGAGCATAACTCTGAGTTCCACAAACACATCCTTTAATTTTCTACTGTAAATTTTTACTTTAGCATAACAGTAGCCATTTGTGAATCTCAGTATTTTTGCTGATGGATAGAAGAAGCAATCCTTGTGTTTACCAGTTTGTTGTGCTGAAAGGCAAGGTGTGTGCACATGTGAAAATGTGTCAAACCAGAATTTTCGCTGACATGATGCTCCATTTAAAAGGTTTGGCACATGTTTATACCTGAGCATCACAGAGTGTGTAATATGCCCATACCACACTACGGTTTATTTATTAAAAAGGTTTCTTTTAATTTTACTGGTGGAAGTACTACAATGGCACATGAAAAAAACTAGAGTTGGAAGTTTTGGAGGTCAGAAGTGAATCGTCAGATTACTCCTGCCTGAATGATGTAGGTGATCCATTATGGTAAAATATATGCTTTCATAACAGAAGAGAGGTGTGGGTGGACGATGATGATGATTTTGATGTTGGCCATGTGAGCCATAGTTGCTGATACTGAAATGAAACAAGAATCAATTGACATAGACTCAGGGAATGCAGTTCTCTGATCTATTCAGATGATGAAAAAGACATCAATGTGAGTATATATTTGACCAGATGAAATGTTATAAAATGGTCGTGCAACAAAATGGAATGATCCAAGGTAGAACTACTGCTGAAAATGTAGTAGGATCTTAAACGTATTATACAGAAGGCCAGCACCACCATTCAGTGTCAGAAATTGTAACAAACAAAATACTAAAAAAAAACCAAAAAAACAAAAAAACAAAAAAACAAAATACTACAAGATTCTGTGAAATACACAAAGGATGAAACACAAGTAAAACGTTCTGTATGGATCAATGTATATTAAACAATGTGTTTATTATGACACCTCACTAGTTGAACTGAAAACATTCATAGGTCTCCTGTACACAGCAGGGATTTCTCATGATAATGACAAGAATGTAAAAGTCATGGAAAAGTGAAGGGTGCAATTTCAAAATAGAGAATTGTATAGTCCAATTTTTGGATTTCAGAAAGATTTACACTGGCCTGGTATATAGCAGAAGAAAACAAACTTGTACTGCTGATGTCAACATTACACAATGATAGAAATATTGATAGGGAAACCTCAACACATTGGAAGCCTGAAATGGAGACTTTCTACAAGACCAAAGGCACAACTGATGTTGTTGATGAGTTATGCAGCAAATATGATGTCACTTGAAAGACAAAGCATGAGCCAATGGTTGTGTTTTAATTCATCCTAACCATGTGTGGCATAAATAGTTCGACAGTCTACTAAGAAAATAAGTGCAAAATACTACGGCGAAATTTTCTTAAAGAATGGGACTGGACCTCATAAGAGATCATTTACAGCAGAGGAAAAACAAAATGCTTCTACACAGAGAACACAAAAATACTGTGGACCACACTGGTGAGCTGACAGTTGAATAGCAGGCATAGCAACCCAAAGAACTATGACAACAGTAAAACCAAAAAGATGTTAACTATACCCTGGAAAAAAGCATAGGAAAACAAAACATATGTGCTACGAGTATAAGCAATACCTGTGTATGGAACACTCAGTTTTCATGTGTGAAGACTGCCTTGGATGTGACAATTGAAGCAAAAATTATTTTTGTTACAGAGTTCTATTGGTACTTTCATTGTTATTCACATATTCACAGAAGCTTTTGTTTATGATGTTATCTCTAAGGTTTTGTAAGCAAGTACCCAGCTGATGTAAAAATGTTGATGTCAATTCTACATTCTTTTTTTTTTTTTTGAACTTTTCTGGGGGACCAGGAACCAAACTCAGGACCTTGCACTTGCGAGGCAGGTGCTTATGCCTCTGAGCTATATCTGAGGCCCCTGATGTCTATTCTAGGCAGTCATTACACATTTAATATTTTAGTTTATTGATATCTTCTTAGCTCCCTACTTTGTGCACAGTGTATAGCATAGTAGGAAGTTCCTGGAGAAGCAGGAAGAGAAGAGAGGTGACAAGATGGCCTACTACATAGGAAAAGAATGCTAAGTACATGTACTAACATCATAAGTGAGACATGCACATTGAACACAGAGTTGTCATGTGTGAAGACTGTCTTGAGTGTGACAACTGAAGCAAAGATAACTTCTGTGGTAAACTTTTCTGTGTTTACATTGTAGCTCACATAAGCTTTTATTGTTGATGTTATCGTTTAGGGCTTATAAGCAAGTAGATAGCTGATGTGAAAATGTTGATGTTTATTCTAAATGCACAATACATATTAAGAGTTTAACACCTTATTTTATTGATGTTTTCTGTTCCTCTTAACTACACATTGCATAATATAATAAGAACCTCTCCGGAAAACAGCAAGACCAGCAAGATGTTAGGTTTGTCCTACACAAAGGCCAGGAAATGAAAACACATGTGCTGTCAGTGTAAGGAGTGGCTGGAACATGCTGCTGTCACGTGTGCAACTGTGGTGGCTATGATAGTTGAAGATTATATTTTTTGTAGAGTGCTCTCGGTATTTTCATTGTAGTTCGTATAGGAAGTTATTTCTGTTGTTCTTTTTTAGTTGTTATACACCAGAAACTAGCGATTATTGAAAATCTTGATACTTTTACTATAAACAATAAATATTAAGAAGGCAATATTATTTCTGTGACTTTTTTCCTGCTATGCATTCGTGGTTTAATATATTATAACCCATACAATTTAAATTAATAATTCATCAATAGAAATACTGTAAACAATAAACATGGGCTTGACATACCCATGTTTATGAGACTTTATGGCAAAAAAACGTGATGTGCTCTGCTAACACTTTCCACTGCCCGAGGAGTGCAGGTTTCAGGTTGCTAAAGGGCACTGGCTTTAGCTTCTGAATAATGAGGTGGGGTTAACAGATACAAGATGTGGTCTGCACTGTGATTGGTATTTGTCCTATCTGGAAAAACAAACCCCTGGGAGCGGCCCTGTTAAAATAAAGTATTCATTCATTTTATCCATCCTTTGCGAGCTTCTTCTTTCAGAGTGTGGAAGACTAAAAGGACATATGGCACTTTAAAGTCGGCAGCAGTTAGAATTCTGCCAGATGCACTGTATACTGGCACGCACTTAGGTAATACATCTGGGCTGCACTCGAGTCTCTGGGTTCCATTTTTTGGAAACACCGAGCAGATGTGCATCAAGGCAGCCTTGCTTATTATCGCTTGCCGTCAGAAATTCTGTGACTCTCTACTGATAAATGCTAAGTGTTATTGGTCTCATTCATTGTTCCTGTACTCTCGAAATGCTGAGGAGTCAACATATTTCGTTCAATCGATCACTTTTAATATTATGACTCTCCGCAGTGGGCCAGTGAGAAGTAATGGAGAACATTGGAGAGATTATACAGTTGGGGGTGAGGAGAGGTTCAAATCCCAGTGCTGTGATGCTCTTGCTCTAATACGTGCTTGGGAATGAGTTACTTAATTTTAATGAGTCTCCTCTGAAAGCTGTAGTTGATAATTTCTATTCAGTGGGCTACTATGATGATTGAACATAATAAATATTGGTTCCTTCTCATCCTTCGTCTATGGCCATTGTGTATGACTCATTCTCTCTCAGATGTGAACACACATATGGCACCATGTTCATAACAAGAAATTGTTTCCAGCTAAGAAATTTTTTCTCCAAAGAAACAGCGTTGAAATCTTCTTTATGCATGAAATTAATAATCAGGAAGCTATAATTTTATAGCATTTCCCATAGTAAACTTGTCATGTGTTTTCATAGCTAAAGCATTTTTTAAAAATATATTTAGTGCTGTGGATGTAGCATGGTGCTGCAGTACTTGCTTAGCATGTCCGAGACCCTGGGTGATTGCACAGCAATTCCTCGAACAAAAACAGAAAAGTCTCCTATCTCATTCAGAAAAGCATGATTTTGAAGAAAAGAAAAATAATGAGAAGGCAAGAACTTGAATGTATCAGACAGTTTTCTGCAATGTTAATAACCTGTGGTACATATGCATTACTTACCATATCCCATGTGTTAGCTTAGGTCAGCCACACCCAAGAGGGAGCATTTTGTAGCAGGAGTTGGGGGTGTGAGTTTAATTCTGGTGTCATTACCAGTGCTAGGTTGGATTCTAGTTCTACTACCTGTGATTACTATTGTGGTATTTTTATTATTACTGAGATACTGCAGATCAAACTAAGGGCCTTGTGCTTGACCACAGAAATATATCTCTAGCTTCTAATTTATTTTAATAGGACCTTGTACCATAAATTCCTTAATGTATCTAGTCATAATTTTCTCATCTGTTACAGAGGAACCCTAATAACAATGGTTGCTGTGGTTATGTTTGAAAGCATTAGTAGTAGGTAGTGTCTATGTGGGTGCCTACAACATAATGTTCTCTCCCTTTCCCTATCTTGGTGTTCTTTGACTTTCCCCTTGTGTTACAGTAAATCATGTAGCATGATGTGCAGGTCTAAGCAATAATCTTTGCAAAGGTATAGAATTATAATAGAAATTATCCCCTTTCCCTTCCTTCCTTTTATCCTCCCCCACCCTTCTCTCCAAACTTCTTCATTTGTTGTTCTCATGTACTTTCCCTTCTTTTTCACTGAGAATTTGAAATCACCAAAATCACCAGGCTCAATTTATATTGGAGATGAAAAAAAAAAAAACTTAAAATTTTCTATGATAGTTAAAGCCAGGTCTTTTGGGTCTTTCATGAGAAACTACAAAGAACAGAGATAACCCCCCAAATTAACCATAAATTGTATCAACCAAAGACATATACTGGAGCCCAGAGGCCCACTGGGGCAACCCGTGGGCACGACTGGGCCCCCAGCAGAGCCTCGCCAGGGCAGAGCTCGGCAGTCTGCTTGGGTGACCCTGAGGATTCGACTGGGCCTCTGGACATGCTGTATTGAGGTGAAGCCTGGCGGTTCGCTGGGTAACCCTGCTGACTCGCCCGGACCCCCAATGGCCTTGAGGGCTTGTCGATGGGGTTTGACCATAGTGAACCTGGGTCCCTGCCTATCTACTGTCTTTGAGCATGGGTGCTTTTTCCACCTCCAGCCACAGCAATTTGTGTACACCCATATTTGTTATAGTGTAATTTGAAGCGGCCATGTCCCTTCCCAATGTGAGAGACCAAGGGAGTAAATAAGCTCAAAAGTACAGTTATTATCAGCGGGAAGATGACTGATTGGTGGTAGAACAACGGAGATGAGGGTGGAGAAAATTGATTAATCGAATGAGCCATCATCTGTATAACTAAGTAACAAATGTGAAGATAACATTATGTAATACAGCATCCAGTGCTAATTCCCTACTATCTTCTCTATAATTTGGTATTTCCTGTATTGTTTTTGTGTTATTCTGGTTTATATGTCTCCATTCTTTTGTCTTTAAAATGAAAAAATAAAAAGAGACATATTCACTGTGATACTTACACAGCTTATCCTATAGTTTAAAATGTTTTCAAAATTCTATATTTTAATTTTTATTTTATTTTAAAAACCTGTTCATGTTATATTACATATACAAATTTTCATTAATTTTAATTTCTGTACCTACCACGGAGCTCTTCATATTATATAACTTGTGCTATATATACACTGCTGATGCTGAGTTAAAGAAAGTATAGAGTATAAATTTGTATCTGCTGCTCAACTTTTAATTTTTTGACAAAAAAGTTTTCTTAAAACATTGGTTTATCTTTTGGTTCTAGGTGATAAGCATGTAAACAATTTTTGTAGTTACATTTTCAAGAAGAAAGTGAATTACAGGAAAGGATCTATGTTTTCAGTATGTTATGAATGTTGGATGTTTAGATAGAAAGGGTCAGCCTCCATTTTTTCCTGGTAGGTAGAGTTCAAAGTACAGAACTTCCAACAGTAATCCATTCTTCTTAGAGGTGATTCTAAGTATAAATCATGAAGACAGTGGCATAGCCAGGCACTATAGTACCCATATTGCCATGGTTTGGAAGTGTCCACTACAGACCCACACACTAAAGCTCCGCTGCCAGCCTTTACTAGGTAGCACTATGGCAGGGTGTCAGCCCATTAGGGGCCTGCATGGAAAGAGGTAAGAGGGTTTCAGCCCCTTCCTGTCCTGTTTTTTCGTGTTTTTCAGCCACCATAGGTGCACACCTGTCTCTCTCCTACACTCCTGTTATAATGTACTGCCTTGCCACGGGCTCAAGGAAAAACGTGCCAAGTGCCCATGGAGTAATACCTCTGAAACTGTAGGCCAGTAGAAACGGTTTTTGAATTGAATCTTTCATAGATTTTTCCACAAGAGCAAAACTGCACCTAACACACATTCTTACTGCCAGCCAGGTGGAAACAAAGGACAAGATCCCCTGTACATTTCAAAGTTTAATGGCGACCAAGGCCTTCATGTCAAACGTACAGTTTAAAAAGTGTAAAAGTTGGGTAAACGAAGGTACTTCTGGAAGTAAGATAGACACTGCTCATTCATAACTGTCCTAGGGCAGTGGTGGTGAACCCGGCACACGTGCTGTCGTGGGCACCCAGAACTCTCTCTGTCAGTACACAAGCCAAGTTGCCCCAGCAGCGGAGCATCGGATGAGAGTTGCTTTTTCTAAACGGAAACCTTGACTTCAAGTGTAATTGCAGTGTCGGCACTTTGCAAAATGTAAGTGGATGTGCGTTTGGGGTTGTGGATTGGCCACTCAGTCTCTAAATATTTTGCCATCACTTTTAGGGCAATAGGCATAAACTGGGATTATCGAGGGAAAATCAACATGTATGGCCTCCTGCTGGAGCTGGCTCAGAAGCCATCCTAATCACAGGCTGTAGCGAGAGGTCACATGCACCCCACGTGGCTATAGGTTTAGCTTTTCTTTCTAGATAACAATCTATATTATTTTTCTATTTAATGTGATACATGCTTTGGCGTGTTTGTCTTTACCTGGCTGCCCCATAGTTATACAAGACAAGGAAAACCCACAGGTTGGTTCTCAGGGAGAGTTTCACAGGCGAACCTTCTCCTTAGGAGGTATATCAGCAACATGGCATATCACTGACGTTGAGTGACGGCAAGTTTTTAAACCTCTGTAAATAACCCTCACTGACTACGAATTAAGTGCCCGTGGTAAGAACAGCAGGGTGGAGCTGTGCGAGAGTCTCCGTCGCAGCTATTTTCCTTAACGAAGATATTTGGGATTTTTCCCTAATAGTTTTAAGAGTAATAAGTACTTGTTAACATTGTATGTGTGAGTGTGTGTATTTATATGTGTGTTTATGGTCTTGAGCAGCAAGATGTGGTTGAACATTTGTTTTTTAGTATCATTGTTTTTTGCAAAGAGAGGTTATAATTTTTCATTCTGTTGCTTTGAGGATGAAATGACAATGTTTTCAAAAATTAATCACTTTCCATTGGGGTATACACACATTTTTCCTCTATGGCTAGAGAATTATCCTAATGATTTGCTTTCAAGACTTGAACAGTGTGAATTTAGTCCAAAATTATGAACTTTTTATTTCATCCAAATAAAGGATCCACGACGCAAAAACCAAACCAAAGCAGGTATTTGAGTCCTACAGATTATTGACTGGATCTATGGCTTTTTCTTTCAGATACTTTCACGAATTCAGGTAGTGGTCCTCCGCAAGCCTTTCCCATATTGCTCTGAATAGAATGCCAAAAGCACTACCTGTGCCTTGTGATGGCACACGTGCCTCACCGACATGGGGCTCCCTCTCATCTGATCCAATTTGATCATGAGTTGCTTTAAAGGTCTATTGATAGTACATCTGGCAGTATGAGACAATTAATAAAATTACCTCGATGAATGAAATGTACATGGAGCAGTCAGTGTAGTTGCAGTGCTGAATTTCTAAAAGAGTCTTTATATGGAAAAAGAGGTTGAATTTCGATATTAGTTATGTCTTAAAATACTCGTTGAGAGTCCCTGTATATAACATTTTGTCTTTTAGGAGAACTGGTCTTGAAATCCAGTGACAGATATGTTTTCTTTCATATTCGGATAAAAAGAATCTGTATGTGCTATGCCAGCACCCTGGGTTATTGCATTCCTCTCCCTTTTAGTGTCATGTAGAAAATGAGAATTTTGTCACTTACCTACTGTATGCCTCACACAAGTAAATATGAAAACGGGATATGATTTGTAACCTTTAGAGGCAAAGATGAAATTGTAAATATTTGGAACTCGGTTGGTTCTTTGATATTTTGGGGTAAAATACATGCCTGTAGTCTTCAGAGGCTATAGATCATAGAGATGTATTAATTTAGGTCAGAAGGCAGCAAACTTTTTCTGTAAAGCACCTGATAACAATATTTCAGGCTTTGCAAATCAGCTGGTTTCTGGCTTTATTTAATTTTGTCACAGCCAGGCAAAAGTCGACACAGACCATATGTAAATGAAATGGGTATGATTGTGTTTTAGTAAAACCGTATTTACTCAAAAGAAGCAGCTTGACAGGATTTAGTTCACGGGAAACAGATTTTACCCATTGATTCAAGGCAAGATCTAGATTAATTTAATAAAATTTGTAAGATTTTTATCTCATCAGGGGCTAGTGTTAACACCAGGAAAATATCTCCTGCATGTTATGCAAAGAGACTGATAATTCCTCATTCATCTTTAATTTTAGAACATTTCTGTGAGCAAAATAATGTTACAGGAGCCTCTATCATGCAAAAAAGCATAAGGAATTTTCGCTTGGTTGTTATGTACCTAACAGATAATGCTTAGTTGAATTTGCATTTTTGGCGTGACTCTTGGGATGAGAGCACCGCGATTTTCTAGAAACACTTACTGTATATTTGTAATTGTCCTCGAAATGAATTTTTCCCCCGTGAGTTTTCAGCTCTGCATTCATAGATGCCTGCATCATCCAGCTGCACGTTTGGAATCTCCAGCACAGCCTGAGATTTCCGCAGTCGTGACTTCCCAGGAACGTAGCCGTTGACTTTCATCCATGTGATTGTTGGGACCGGGCTATAAGAGAGAGCAGGTTCTGTGAATACTCTTTCCACTATTAGGAACGTAGATTCTGTTATCTGGTAACTTAAGCACTTAATAGGCTGAGTGCAATAAAATGTATTCACAATTAAGGACCGCGTGCCCGTTGATATATTTTACTTTCCAAGTGGATTATCTGGTAAATAGAGCATAAGGGCAGCATTTCCTTTTCTTCCTTATTTCAGTAGAGCAATTCAGAGGCATTATAGGTTTTAATATATTTTACATTTTACATCTTAAGTGTTACATTTTTTAAATGAAGAAGGTAATTTGGCACAATTAGTAATAAATACTTAATATAATGAGTCAAACAAAAGAGTTATGAATTAAACAAATTAAGAACTTTCCCTACCTGACACAAATACAGTTTATATGCCTCTATGACAGTGATGTCTGTATGTATTTTGAGTTGTTTTTGTCTTTTAAAAAAAATAAATACACATGCTATTATTAAAATACCATGGCCAATAAATACTGGACTGATTATTTGCTACTTGTTATTAGCTTGTATAGATGTAAGAGAATTTAATTAACTGACTCTTCTAATTAGACATTTAGCATAGCACCAGTTTTGCTTTTTATTATTTTGTTTTTTGTCATCAAATAAACAATGCTATTAGGAACAATCTTGCATATATATCATGTACTACTGCTTTTCTTTTCTGCAGAAAACCTTTATAAAGTTCCAATTAGCAGATCAAAGGGTATGGACATTTTTCATTTTAATAAGTACTGCCAGATTGTTTTCAATAATATAGTAGCACTTCTTACATCTATCAGCAATATATGACACTTTTTCATCATATCCTTGCCAGCATTTTATATGACTGATCTCTTTAATTTTTGTCAGTGCTGATAAGTAGAAAGTGGTATTTTGTTGCTTATTTAATTAATTAAATTACTTTAATTAAATTATTTCCCTAAGCTTCCAAACAGTTGAGCGTTTTTCATTGTATTTTCCACTTGCCTCTATATTTGTATGGATTGTTTGGTCATTTAAGTTTTCTTCTTTTCGTTTATTTTTAAATAACTGTGTGCATTGTTTAAATTATCAGAGTTCCTTATGTATTAGGAACATGAAGACTTTCTTTATGAGAAATACTCTTCCTCATTGTATTGTTAACTTCTTATGGCATCTATGATGCAACTCTATAAGCATTTTTAGGACAAAAAGTCCATCATTTTGAACTATTTCTTACTTAGAAGATTATCTGTAACCACTAGTTTATATCAATATTCTCCACAGACTGTCTAGAAGTGTTTCTCCTTGCATTGAAATTTTCAGACCTTTCGTCTCTCTGGTTAATAGTTTTCAAGTGAGATGGGGGATATAACAAATGATCCCAGCAGGTTGAGACAGGACCCTCCTCTCCCACAGCATGACTGCTCTTGTCCTCACTGGTTTGGTTCCTACGTCCTCGGGTCTGTTTGGTTTTCCCAGTTCTGTTTTACTGATTCAGTTAATGCTGTTTATATTCAAGAGACTTTACGGTCTGGGCCCAGTCTACTTTTTCAGCTTGATTCCTCACTACCCCGGCCCTTCCCTCTGACCCAGAAACATCTCTGTGTTTTCAATCATATCTGTTAAAATTCTACGAGTCCTTTGAGACCTGTCCTAAATACTTCCTCTTCAGCGGAGTCCCTAGCAGAGCTATTGTAGCCAGCTGAGATTTCTTTTCTTTTAAATAACAAAGTGCTTTATATTTATATCTTACTTAATCTCTTCTAACGTTTTACAATAAATTATACATGCTATGTGTAGGATATTTTTAAAAATATTATTATAGAAAAATATATTATTTTGATAGGGAAAATAGCCATACACATTCATATAAACAATGCTATGACAAGTTACTTGTTTATCTTTGAATACCTTTCTGATCTGTTTTCTTAGGAGTAAGACACGATAGAGCTGAATTAAAGAGTTGACAGGTTTGCTTGTTTGTTTAGGTACATGCACCAGAAAAGCTGACCTTTGCATTCCTGAAAAACTGATACATCATCATGGTGTGGCATCTTACTACACATCAGAATGCATTTGTGACTTTGCATTTAGGATTTTTCCTGCTATATTCAAAGGTGAGATTGCAGACAACTAAGGATTTTATAGACACTTGTTAGTGAGTTTGTGTTCATAACTAACTTTGACAGTTATGATACTGTAATGGTTGATGCTTGCCTAGTAAATATATCAAAAGGTTTCTATTACTTATATTTTTTGTTTTTAATTATTTTATCTTTTAAAAAGTAAAACAAAACAATAGGAGAATATAAATATTTCATATATTGTGTATTGTTATCTTTAAAGTAGTTAATCAGAGTATAGGATATGGGCATAAAATTTCTCCTAACTCGTTGAAAAGAAAGGTTTGTGCTAATATTGTTTGGAGTATTGCCTATATGCTGTATCAACCTAAAGAACAGAAAAATTATGAAATACTTATAGGAATAACAAAAAGTTACCTCGATCTGCTACCATCAGAGGTATTAATTTTTAAAACTATGTTTGCTTTCACTAAGTGCTGAATTTTTCCTGGCAAATTTGTTATTTCATGTCCCACTATAAAAGAAACCATTTTACCCACAATTTCAAGAACAGCAGAAAGTATTACCATGGGTACTTACTACAGTTTATTTTTTAATTTCTTTGTTACGAGTGCTAAGTGGCTAAATGAAATGAGAGTCTCATAGCCAGACTCCTGGGCATAAAATTAGCTCTTTGATGGCAACCTATTTACTATCTCATTTCTTAGTTCCTTGTATTGTAAGATATGGCAGAAATATTACTACTCATGGCAGAGAGTATTTGTGATTATTGGAAAGATTTGAGAGAAAGCAAGCTAAAATTTTGCAATAATATGGCGATCTATTATGGGCTTTATAATTTTTATGGGCATACATGGTTGTTTTACCTTCTTCCTTTACACAACTTTCACATATTAGTTAGAAACATGTTCCTTCAGGGAAACCTGGATTAAAGCATGTGTGCTTTGGCAGCACATGTACTAGGAATGCAATGTGGATACAAAGGTGCTCTGTGACTTTAGGAAGTTTACTTCATTTCTCTGAATTTGTTTTTCCCATGTGTAATGGGGACATTTACTTATTGTTGTAAAACTTAAATACCTCTAGGGTACCAAAATCATTTTTCTTTCTTCATTTAGTAGTTTTAGGGCACCTTATAAATATATTGGACTTATTTTTAGTACTCAGTAATTGTTTATGAAATAAACTAATGAATGATTTTCATAAAATTATTGAGAAGAGTGTCAGATAAATTTTTTGTAAATTAGTTACCATAGAAATATTCATGACCAGTAGTATCCAATAAATGTTAACAAGAATGATTTTCAGATTATTACCTTTGTCAGAGGTTTCTTTCTTTAAATAAGCATTTTGAAATTAACTACTTGTGTTTCAGTTAATGAACTTCTTTTTGTTAATAAATTGCTCTTTCCTGATCACTGCATTTAATTACAGTCTAACATTTCTTGTCAGATGACCCATATAATCATTATAGTTAATAACGAAGTCATCTAAGTTTGTCGTTTCTCCTGATAAAGAGATTTAGTGACACACACGTTTTGATATCTGCCTTTTAGTATATACTCTTGGAACTTGCAGAACAAGTCTTTCTAGTGAAACATAATTTTTATAAATTTTATAAGCTTTCTGTTTTATTTTTATAAGCTTCATATTTTACTTTTATAAATTTTTATAAGCTTTATGTTTATTTGAAAAAATGAATCTTTTCATAATAAAATTTAAAAATTAGCTATTACTTTCTATTATGTCACGCAAATAGTGATTTAGTATTTGTCATAATTAAACAATTTTACTTTCTTTTCAATCAAATGTTGTGTGAATTACCTGTTCCCTAAAATAAAATAATTCTGTATGTGCTGGCTAGAGTTGAGCGACTCGCTTTGGAACATGACTGGCTTCGGAAGCGCCCTCAGTATTGGAAGAGCACGGTTTGGCCGTGCGTGGGTGGGTCCCGAGAGCACAGCCTTCACATCTGTTGCTGGCCCCTCCTCGCTGGCCCCGCCGCCGCGCTCTGACTCCTGGGGTGGACTGAGCAGCTCTGCCCCAGCACTGCCTTCTGCCCGCGCGCTTCTGCTTTGGAAGCAGCTTCACATCAGCTGAATTCCCTTCAGACGTGAGCTAAATCAGGCCTCTCATCCTTTAAGCTGTGGATGTCGGCTATTATGCCCAGCAGTGGGAAAGCTGACTGAAACACTAGGGCGACAAGTGCGAAGCTTTTGGGTCTGGAGCGGGAACGGGGTCCTCGAGCTGACCTGTCTATTCACGTGTGCCGTAGAAGCTACTGTACATTCTTTCTCAGTTTTGTCTTAGCTGATTTGTGAGACAAAGAAATGTTTTAATTTCCCACTATTCCCATCATTATTTGTAGCTTGCTATATTTTTAAAAGTTTTATTTTGACTCTTGATTAATTTTCTCTGTGGAAACAAGTGCTAATAAAAATATTAATTTTAGAGTTTTAATTATATTTATAAAAATAAAATTTTAGGTATCATGATATTTTACTTTAAATTATTTTTTAAGGAATCCATTGAACTCATGTATCTTCTTTATTTACTTCTTTGGGTATTTTTTGTGATATATTGCTTTGTTTTGATTTGTTTCCTATATATGGCAAATAATTTATGCTTAAGCTTTTACTTCAACATTAGATTTGTGAATCTTTCTGAATACAGTAGTAGTGTTTGACTTTTCGATGTTGTTGCTCAAGTTGATTCAATTGTTCTTATTCCGTCTTAGAATTACCAAGTGCAGACTAACACAGGATTCCATACTGAATGCCAGTGTCAGTCAGCCTCAGAGTCATAGAATTGATAGATTAAAAGCTACTAAAGGAAGATATGGCAACAAAATAACTACCGATTAAAAACAAATTTAGAAAGTAATGAAATAATGCTATGAATTTTAGCTCAACATGTAGGTTAAACATCATTTTCTATACAGCTGAAGAGAGTATTTCTGAAAATACTCGACATGTTCCAACTTCTAGTTCCATATGCAGACAGACAGAGGCACTGCAAGAACATATGAAGTACTTACGGCTACCTGTTGAGATACAAAACCAGAGGGTGTAAAGTACGTTCAGTCAAGTCTAAGACAGGGAGTCGGAGATGGAGGAGAGGAAGGAGAGGCAATCTAAAGACGAAGAAGACTATATCATATCTTCAGAGAAATGCTGCAAATGTTTCCAAAGTGATAAACAACATGAACCTATATGTAGAAGAACCATGATACATACAAGATATTTCTAAGATCACAGAACACTCATATTGAAAAGTAACCAGAGAGGACACTCAGATCATGCTTAAAGCAATGATTGGAATGTTCACCGCTCTCCGATAGCAACAATGGAAGCGGATGATACAGGGAGAATTATACGTTAAATGTGCTTGGAGAGGAGGGGAAGTTATAAACCTAAATTTTGTAACTTGTCGATTTTCTTTAAGGACTGAAAATGAAACACAGATGAGAGACTCACACTAACAAAGATGGAATGAATCTCAGCCGCAAGCTATCACTGAAAGATATGTACTTCGCCAAGCAGGATAACGACTCCAGAAAGGAGGTAAAACAAGCAATAGAAATGCAAGCAAGCATTTTCTCATAATACAACAACAAGAACTCAATAACGTGGGTGTGTAAACAGTGGCAGTACTGAAATACTGGTGAGAGTGACCCGTTAGTCTGGTTGTTAATCAGTACATATGCCAGTTAACTTTATAAGGCTTTATAAGATAAAAAAAAGTTCTCAGGCTGGCAAAGTGAAAGAGGGTGGGAGGAAGGAGAAAAATAATTGAGATGAGTTATGTATGTGAACCAATTCCCCACAGTGAGCGTAGTTATTATATACTGCAAACATGTATCAATAAACATTTTTAACAAAGAGCAGAAACAGAAAAAAAGAGCAATGTGATTAAAAGGAAGGACTGACTAGAGTATATGTGTGGAAATACGAGACAAGGTTGCTAAAATTTCTAATTTCTCCTTTGTCCTGTAAACAAAAATATATCGGAGGGTTTATAAGGTATTTATAAATAATGTACGAAACAAGAATTGTACAGAGGGAGAATGTGTAAGTGCAATGTCAGATCCATGCTGAGTTCTTTTTAATTTTACAAGTTCTATTTTCAAAAATTATTTCCATTTCTTTCTGTTAATTTTTTATTTTAAATGGCTTTATGAGGGTTTTCCAGGGAATCGAATCAATCTTTCTTTGCTTTTCTGTTCTCTTCTTTCTCTCCCTTGTCCTCTTTTCTCTCTCTCTTTTCTATCTGAATCAAATAATTTATTATTCAAATTAGTCCCTATGGCTATTGAGTCCAAGAGTCACTTCACAAGTAGTGTGCAGGCTGCAGGGCTGGGGAAACTGCTGGTGTAACTTGTTCTCTCTCAAAAAGGATTGGCAGGTAGGGTGATCACTGACATCATTCAATCTGAGACCAAAGCCTAAGAAACTAGGTCTCTGAGGTAAATCTCCTAATCCAAAAGCTCAAGACTTGAAATTCTGATGTTGAAGACAGAAGATAAATATTTCATTTGCATAATCAAGTGAAAATTTATCTCTTCTGCATTTTTATTCTGTCCAGATCCCAATGGTTTGTATGATGTCTGTCTTCACTGGTGAAGGCGGAATTTATTCTGTCTGCTGATTCAAACGACACTTTCTTCAGGGAAACCTTCACAGACACACCCAGAAATAAAGTTTTACCAGGTCTCTGGGTATCCCTTAGCCTAGTCAGACTGATACCTACAATCAATCACCAAAATGAATGAATGTAGTTTAAGAGCTGTAAAAATATTTTTAAAAACATTTTGGTTTGTTTACTCCATCCATCATTTCTGAGATTCCCAGGGGTGTTTTCACTGACCACTTTTTCTCCTCTTTATAGTCTATATATTGCTTTCATTTGCTTTTAGAGACTCCCCGTTGTGCTATTCCAGAATTTAATTTTTGGCTCTTAGCTACTGGTAAATTTCTATCTGAAATGCAGTTAATTCACTTGTGCTTCAGCCCAGCCCTCGCACGTTTGTTTGCGACCATTGTAGGACAGGTTCACGGTAGTCCGCACTCCCTTTCTTCTGCCCCCAGGCAGCACCAAATGTGTTTATAGCCGCAGGCAGCGCTTCTTTCTCCATAGTTTTTGCCCTATGTATTTACAGCCTGTTTGTTCGTATTTTCCACGAGATCGCAACACGGGTTTCTGGAAGTGTTCTCTGTGTTGCTGTGGGTTTCAGTTTCTGACCTGCAATTTTCAGGCGCCTCAGTGCCCTGGTCTCCCTATCAGCTCAGTTTTCAGCTCAGTGTGACTGCAGGGTTCTGCTGGGGTGTCTCCTCCCATGGAAGTTCCTGTTATTTCCTGACAAGAGACCAGAATGATAATCAACTCTGTACTGCTCATTTTACCCACTGAAGGGTCGTGCGCCTGTGGTATCATCCAGTGTATGAAAGGAAGGGTTCCATAAGTTTTGCTCAGCCTTTTAGTTGTTCACAGTTCAGGCTAGTGTGGCGCGAAGCCCTCCACTCTGATTATTATGCAGCCTTGAAAGCCATTAAACAGGGTACAATATTTGGTAACAATCTAATGAATTGAACTGTTGACAGAAAACTGATACACTACCCTGTATTTGCTTTATCATTTATACACCAGGTTAATTATTAGATAAATTATATCTATGTTCAGCACATGGAGAAGACTCAGAAATGTAGCTGAGTGAAAAGTGACTACATGTGGTATAATCTTAGCAATGTTCAAACATGAAGCAAAGATAAAAAATATATTCTTAGACAATCACGTGTCCTAAAATAATTGGTTTAAATCTCAAAGATGATAAATGCGTATTTCACCATCTTCGTCTCCCCCTGAGGAGGGACAGAACCACGGGACTGGAGGTCGTCCGATGAGGGGCAGGATTACTGCTCCTGTGAGTACACTTTCGTTCTTAAACTGGTTGCTAGGTTCATAATTATTCAAATATTATATCCAAGTTTTTGTTGATAATGTTTGCTGGCTTCACTCCTTCTTCATGTAGTCTCAGAACTGATTATAATCCCTTTCCAAATACAAGCCTTGATAAATCATTTTATTTTAAAGTCTAAATTTCTATTCACTTTTCAAAATTTTTTATCACTGCTGTTTGTGATGCCATCTCTGGTGTAGCTATGAAATTTTTTAAAATTAGTAGATGTATATCTAGAAGACTCTAGGTAAATGTATTCATATCCCTCAGTGATCATTGGTTTCCATTTGATCTTAGAGGACAAATGACTTCTGATAGTTCGCAGTGAATTTCTTTATCGCTACAGTCTTACCAGTATATTTTTGTGCACATGAAGAGTTTAAGCAGGGAAGATCTTACTGAGAAGAAAGCTTCTTTCTTTCATGTTAGAATAATCAACTCTTGATACCTTTAAATCTGGATTTAAAAATTTCCCCCTCAATAAAAGACAAAATTGCTGAGCTATAGTCTTTAATTTCCACCTTTGTGTTTTGGGGCCCCCAGATGGCATTATCACTGGACCTCAATTGTTTATGTGAGAATTAATAACCTCAGATTGTTGTAACCAAAATGAGTTGCTACTGTTTACTTTCTTAAATTCTTAATGTCTTAATTCTTGGTGATATAGTCATTAACTTTATGGCTTATACTTGAACCATTTTAAGTTTTTTCATTTACTTAACCTGTAATAAAATCTGAATCCCTTTGCATTCTTTGCTTCAACCAATCAGGGAAAAGAATCTACATAAATGAGAAAAATAATTTGTAACATGGAAAGAAAGAAGATCTATCAAGCCAACCCTCCACAGTATTTTTGCCAAGAGAGAGATTAGCGTCTAGTGGTAGGGTGAACATTCTCACTAAAATTTTTACATGCGTTGGTAGAAGCTCTTCGAGTATTCAATATTAATGAAATAACATTGATGGAGTACCTGAATATTTATTTGGAAAGATTCCCATACCCAGCACCCTGCTGAATGACATTGAGATCCTGTGCCTACGAGCAGTGCTAACATTTTACTGACACTTTGGAGACCCCTTACTCATTTATACAGTCCATGACAAGTTAGGGGAAAGTGGAAGTAATTGCTCTTTTAATTGACATATTTGTAATTAAAGGTAATTTATTCACTTGTGTAGGCACTTGGGATTTAAAACATATACTAATAAACAAAAACAAGTGATTCCTAAAGAAAACTATCTGAAGGCACAGTAACATTTTCATCTATACAATATTATTTGAAATGAATTTCTCTAGTATAATAGCCTGAAAGTGGGATTGTTGCTCAAAAAAACCTACTAATTTAAGTTACATTGAAAGAATGAATAGGCACGTCAGTTTTAACAGTGAAGCAAAGCACGGTTATTTTTCTCCTTTGTTCTGCTGAAATTATATCTGCTCAACTAAAAATCTGATTTCCTTTTACAATAAGCAATGCAACTTAAAGAAGATAATAAAAAGTAAACTAATGTTTTACTGAGGATGGCACTATTCATCTGGCTCAAAATATCTTCTAATGATGGCAGAAGACTCCATCAACAGCCACAATGAAATTCTGATACAAGCCTTTTGTTACATGCCATCAAAGTGACAGGATAAAAAGTGTCTCAAAGTGTAATTCTGGAAAGTAAGGAAAGTACTGAATGAACTTTGGCCCCTGTTGAAGTCATTAAATGTATTTTTTAAAGATCATTTTTATACATATGATGAAGTAATGTGTAGAATATGTCAAGGCAGAAGGAATACTTAGCTGTAAAGATTTAATGACTTCAAAGGAAAGTACTCCCCAACCGCAAATCACTATTCACAGACAAATTGTAGGTCTGTCTAATGGAGCTTCCCATTTTCCTTGCATAAGTCACAAGTGAGATATGAATTTTACATCTGATGTGAAAATATATACAGTTATGGCTCCTTTGTGACTTGCACAAAAAAGAGGGAAACATTGTATATCTTTGATGGAGACTGAAAGAAACAAGTTTTATAACTTTTCTCTAAGAAAGCACATAAAAATCCATCATAAAAAAGCTATTGAGCCAAAGGGTATTTTTTATTTTATGATCATGCATCTTCAAAAAAGAGGACAGAATTCCACTGTTAATGTGAGTGATCACTGCTATTTATATAATATGCAAAAATGTGGCAGGCAAAAGTTTTCTTTGTAAAAGTTTGGAAGCACAGAAGGGTGGTGAGTGTGATGCCAGGGTCTTGATTGAAATGGAACTACATAAGATCTCTTCCGTGAGGCAAAAGTTCACTGTGACAGCCTCCAAATGAGTGGGCTAATTGGGCTTCTGGGAAAAGAAATTACTGCATCTAACTTGAGTACAGTCTTTAGATCTCTCTGCTTAATGATTCTTGACTAGGAATGTATGATTACATATTAACTCACAGCCTTCGCATGATATTGGTTCTGCCAAGGATTTAGGAGCTGCAGCTCGGAATATGTACCACCACTTGTAATTATCTTAGGCGAACAGTCTCATTTAGGTAAAAAAAAAATCTTGGTAGTTTCTATGACACTTTGGTCTGGTATAGCCTTTATGCTTTTACCATTCTAAAAAAATTTACTAATTTTTTCTTTCCATGTAAAAAATATGTAGCAGTGAAAGGAGTTAATTCTGGGACTAGCTTGAGTCCCATGTATACAAGCAACTGGATGCCCCCATTTCCACTAAGAGGTTCTGCTCAGATACCTTTTATCCTCTGAACCAGAGGTAATTGAACAAATTGGGAAAGAACCAGGAGGCTTCTATGACAAATTACTGTGGCCAAGGAACAAGAATAAGGTTACTAATAACTGAGGGAAATTCCTGCAATGATACTACATTCCTCCATCATTTATTCATTCAGCAATATATTTAGGGTCATTTACCGTGGCTACACTTTTTAAGAGATCTGGCAGTTACATGACAGATGTGGAATTCACATAATTAGTTAATTGATGACTTAGAGTATGAAGCATATTTTTAAAGAAGTATGGAGATGGGAACAACCAGTCTATATGGTGAGGGTTATTGAGGCAAAGAGAGATAAATATATTCTAGAAATAGTTGATAGAATATGGTGATTTGTGGGGTCCTGGGCAAACAAACAATGCCTTTAAGAACTGAAGGAATTTCAGTATAGTTGCTGCTCCTTTAGCAACAGGGCGCGATGAGGCTGCAGAGGGAGGCAGGAGTGAATATGAAGCACCATGGAAAGCATCTGAAAGAGCTTTGGCTCTTCTTCACTGTCAGTGAAACTCTAGTACATGTTTCAAATAGGAGAATGATGTTTGTATTTGTGTTTAGGACACAGTGGGATCTCCAGTGGCCCCATCGGTTAGCACGCAGTACATATATAAGACACAGCGTAATTTCTTAAAAAGAGAGATAAGGCACATTTTAGGCTCCCCGGTCAGACAGTGTCTGGCAAGTTTTCCATGCTCTCATTATAGCATGAAAGAAACTGTAGGATTCTCATCAGTGAATAGCTGTGGGTGTGTTCTGATAAAACTTTGTTCACAACACACATGACCAGGGTATGGACTGTAGACTTCTAGCCCCTCAAATGTATCAAGGAGAAAGCTCTGAAAATAATCAAGATTAGGAGTAGAAAGAAAACCTAGGAGGTTGATAAAGCCATATAGTTGATTACTCAGGTCCAAGCAAAAGTAATGGAATGAGCTTAATAGATAGACATTCACGATATTTAAGAGGATTTCATGCTGGATAGAATATGCGTGTTGAGAAAGAAAGGGCCTTACTTTTTGGGATTGTGGCTTGCATAACTAGGTAACAAGGAGAGAGTACCAACTGGACTCTTACTGTGTGTGAGACACTGTTTTAAGCACTTTGTGTATGTTCACTCATTTAATAACAACTGTACAAAGTTGAAGTTACTATTTTCATTTAGCTTATACACGAGGTACAGTGAAGTTAAGGGCTAGAGAACGAGCTCTGCTAACTCCAAACTGAGATTATGTACAGGCACATAGGAAAAGAGCCAGCAGACTGAAAAGGTGGAAAATTTGGAAAGGTTAACAACCAAGGAAGTACAATTCCTCGTAAGGCAGGAGCAAAGATGCAGAATGAAAGTGCATTCGTGCTAGAAGTGCACTGTATACCTTTCGCTGCTGTTTTAAAGAGATTTCCGGAACGAAGTATGTGGGTGGGAAGTGAGAGGGTTACAGGTCTAGAGTCAGCGAATGACGTCATGATTTGTGCAATTCTTTCAATTATCTCCAGGAAGAAAAAAATCCAACACTGAATGTTAAATCAGGAAGTGGAGGGGAGTGTCAGCATTAGCTACTATGAAGTCATAGAATTTTACATCCGGTGGGAAAATCGCTCCAGTACAGTAAGCGCAGGCAGGACCTGTGTAAGAACAGGAGCACACATTCAGAGTGACACTGAACTGTACCTGTAGCTGTCTGCTGTTTTCAGAGGTGCTGAACAGTGTAAGACGCTCAGACCTTGAGTGATTAGATTCAGTGAGGACTTGGAGAGTGGGTAAAATGAAAGAACACTGTGGGAGATTATTACATGTCTGTATTTATCTGAGTATCCAATTTGCAGATATTAATATGTAGTAGAACAACCATGGTTGATTTCCTATCACCTTGTCTGAAATTCTGTATGACTTGTATTGTTTTTGTGTTATTTTCTAAGTGTATGTGTGTTTGTTTCTTTGTTTTTATTCTTTTCTCTTTAAAATAAAAAAGGAAGAATACTGTGGTAAGAGTGTTAAAACCAGGTAAGGAAATTACTAAAGCAATAAACCTTGTGCTCTGGTACAGAAAGGATAAAGGTGAGACAGAAAGGGACTGAAAACCATGGATCAGGGGCTGTAAGTAGGGCTGAAGACTAAACTGCGTTGGAAATAGTACACGGTGAGATACGGTGAAGATATGACGTCACAGGAGATCGACTTTGCTATTTCAAATTTGATATAATTCCACATATTCAGGGTTCTTTGAACATTGGGATATTTTAAAACAATACATGTATGTGTTATCCTCTTTTCTCTTTCTACTTAATGTAATTTTCTATATTATACCAAAAAAGTTGAGTTGTTTCCTAGTGTTCTTCTCAAATTTAATGTTTATAAATGGGAGCACTACAAAGTCTTCTTGTTTGGATTGAATAAAATCTAATGCCTTAGAGGATTTGTAAATAATTGCAGAAAATGAATATTTAGATAAAAGCTAAAGGAAAAAAGAATTTGCTTTGCTTATAGATCACTAATCTATGACCACTCTCCATATTAACTTCCTGTTTGCTTTCAAGCTGCTTTCCTCTGCATAGTGCTGTGAAAGTATATAGTCTTTAAAATACTGTAAAATAATACACATTTATGAACATGATAAGGTAAAATACTGAGAACTGTATTATGCTTGTGAACTGGGGAAACTGAAGCTGGATACCCAGTAAAATGCGCATTTACTAAAACTGATATATATAAAGGGAAAAGTTATGACATTCTTTGAGATTGATTATACATATTTCTATTCTCAGGGACTATATGGGGACAAATGAATGTTTCTTGCTCAGAAAAGCAACATGTGCATTTCTTTCCTCTTTATTCAGGCAGTGATAAGAAAACAGATTTAGTATTTAAAAGCAGAATTCAGAGACAAATGAGTATTGTCATAAGTATACATGAGAAATTTGTGCAGTTTTGTTTGTCATGGAAAAGCTGGTGTAACAAATACTGTCAGTTCTTTCATAATACTCTTCAAGATTTCATATTATAAATATATAATCACAGCAGATCCATAGGATTAGACTTTTCTCCATGATACAATTCAGAGTAATGGTTATTTCACATGGAACATTGCTGACTAAGAAGAAACCCACAGCTCCTTAATGTATTTTTGTTGCTATTTAAATTTGCAGAAGTGTAATTTTTCTCTAGAATATGTCAAGTGATTACATTTATAACTTTATCATTTGAATCACTTCTTGTTTTGGCTAATGTCAGGGGATAAATCTGAAATTGGGAGCCTTTAGAATTAGTTTTTAGTGAGATAAAGTATAATTCCTTAACCTAATAAAACAAAATACAAATTAATAAAATAGCTAAGTGATATAGCAGAAGAAACATCAATCAGAAAATTCTAAGAGATGATTTATTTAGTTGTATGCAATATTGTCATGGTAATACCCTCATAATTACTGCTGTCTTACAATCTCCATGGGCCAAGGATATCAACATGCATTTCTAGCTTTCATTTAATTTTAGTCCCAAGTTCCAAAAATACAGAGTCAAGTGGAATTGAATGAGTGGTTCTGTGCATTAGAGCTTTTGTGATGCAGGAGTTCATGTGTTCATGTTTGACTCTCTGCATTCTACACAGCAACAGACTGAAGAAAATGAACTCTATTTCTCTGTATCTCTTTCCATGAGTAAAAGAGACGCACATTAACACGGATGTTAATAGCTACGGCAGTGTTTCATAAAACCATTGTATGCATGCTGAGTATAGGAATATACAGTTGGTGAATGTTACTAAGAATTTTTAACATGGAAATTCTATACCTAGCTCTATGACTTCATGGGAGACTCTTGGCAGTTTATTTAATTTATATCCTAGCCCTTAACTGGTGAAAATATTGTGTTTGGAGAAAGTTGACTTGAGTTATCCCACGATTCTTGGATAATAAAGCTCTACGAGTACAATTAAATGACCGTTTACTTTGCTCCAGATGGATCTTAAGTGTTTCAGAATCTCGTGCGTGAAGTGGGCTGGGACAAGGTAAGTGGACGCGGCGGAGGGTTCTAAGTTCGTCGGTGCATTAGCATACGGATGAGGCACAGTTTGCTGGCAGTGCTGGGAGCGGACGGAAATAAGCGTCGGGGCTGTCTGGACGGAGCAGACCGTGAGGGTGGGACCTTGGGGACGGATCTGGCTTCCAGCCCCTGCCCGGGTGAGCTCTGTCTCCCTGCTCCTCTGCTCGGGAAGAGAACAGCTTTGTCCTGCTCCGTGTCCTTCCGTCATGATGGTTCTGCCGGCCCGAGGTCTAACAGCAGCCAGCACACACAGCGCGGACTAACACACTGGAAGCCGTGCTCCCGACTAGGCCCTGCTTCTCCTCCTAGCTGGCTCGCTCGGTACTCGGTCACACTGAGAAAAGTCACACGGACACCACAGGTTTTTCACTTGGACAGAAGCCTAAACATGGTTTTAATTTCTATCCTTTCCAAGTAAAGTGATGAAGAAGGGAATCCATAGAAATTAAAAGAAAAGTTAGTTCTGAAAGCATTATTCTCATACACGTTTGGTGTGTACAGTCACGTGCATTATCTCTGGCTCTGCGGCGTGTACGGCCAGAACAGACGTGGAGGGGAACGATGCGGCGCGCTGTGAGTGGGTCACACAGATCTTCGGGAAACTAATCTCTCCCGGGCTAAGCAGCCGTGCTAGTTACACACAACAGTGGTGAGAGGTCCGTGGCTCTCACTTTACAGACAGTGGATTTTGTTCTGTTCTTCATCCTTATCATCCTCGTCCTCCGCACGGCTACTAGCTAAATACTGCCCGAGTGCCCCGGGCATGGTGGTTCCCTTGGGGTGGGGCACTTTCACTCTATCTAGTTCTCTCTAAACTTAGCGATACCGAGGCCAAAGCCTAACACACTAAAGTTCAAAGTACAACACATTCTTCAGTTTGTTTTTATGGAACACGATATTTTGGGGGAATTTTCACTGGAATAAAGTGCAGAATGAGTCATAATACTCTGATTTTAAACATAAAGAATATAAACGTGTTGAATAATTTATTAACAGAGAATATTAGCCATTATATTATTATAAAGGTAGAATGTGAAGATTCATTACCAACCTTTCTAATTCTAAAATTAACACCATTTGTTAAAATCTGCTATAACTTAAGAAATATCCTCACTAGAGCCCTGGAGCACACATACCCCTTTATTCATTTTGTAGAATGTATTGTTTACCCCTCTGTCAATCCCAGCAGTGAGGTAACAGAGGAGTAATGGACCTTTCAGTGTGCTTTATGCTGCATTGATATTTGTATTTCACTCACGTTTTTATACTTGTGCTACCTAGGGATTAAAAGTCACTGGGACTTTTCCTAAAGAGAAAATATTTCATCCGTATAAATAAAATCAGCATATTTCTTAGATACTGGTTCAGTTTATTTTGTTTTGCCATTTTCCTCTTAAATTTGATTCTCATGGATCTATCTACAGAAGTCATTGAACCAGAAATCCTTACTAGCCCAAAGTATTAAGCATTATTTATGTATTTTCTCAAAACGTTATCTTTTTTTTTCACAAATACTTGATATATGGCCTTTAGAATTTGCAATTTTTACCTCCTTTTAGCCTTTTAAAGACTGGTGTGTGAAATTTGATATGACATAATCTTATAAAATACTTTAAACATTAACAGAAAGCAAAGTAAAATGTCAGCCTTGACTGAATATGTAAAATAAGCTCCAGAAGCTCGTTGTTGAACTCAGAGGGAAGATAGAAGGGTTTGAGCTAAAAGAATGTTTGAGAAAGACAAAGGTGGACAAAAATCTCACTATTTCATTTATATAGAAATACTTGATGGGTTACCAGTTTCTTTAGATGATTCAGGCCCATTGTAATATATGGGATGAGCAGAAAGCCACCAGAGAATGACTTTACGGCCATCTATTTTGAAGTGGAAACCATGAAAAGCAGAGTGGCAGCACATAGAAGGACAGAATGCTGACCTTCCCAGCTTAGGCAAAGCCTGAGAAATGGAAGGAGTTAGGGAAGGTGCTTCAGGAAGAAGCAGAACGTTAGAGTGAGGCAGTCTACAGAAACTGACGAATGCGCCACAACACTCCAAAAAATGTCGGCAGAAGGAGTAACAGAGAAGCCAGATCTTTAATGTGGATCTTTCTGGAAAAATCTGATAGCAACATCCTTGTGCAGGTATCATCATTCGTAATGTATAGATTTTGAAAATGAGACTTGAAAAGAATGCACATGCTGCAGAGCGCTCATAAGTGACCGAGCTGATATTTGATCAGGTCTCATCACATGTAAATTTAACTTCGAATACATCACCAATATAAATGTAAAATTTAAAGCTACAAACTTCTAGAAGAAAAACTTTTGTGGTTAGGTCATGTAAGTATGTTTTAGATATAGAAACAAAAGCTCAGTTCATAAAAGATTACTGTTATGGTTTGTGTCTGCATGTCCCCCCAAATCTTCATGCAGCTATTTGGTGGGTTTTAGAGTTTATGACTGATCCATGATCCAATGCTGGAACTATGGGTGTGAGAGCTATACCGGCCCTAGGGCTGATAGTTTGCTGGGATTATGGATGTGAGAACTATACCCACCCTAGGGCGGATAGTTTGTATATGTCAGGGAGAGAAAGAGGCTGTTTGCTGCCATTGCTCTCTTGCGCTTGTTGCTTTGCTGTGTACCACCGCCACGAGCTGTTGTCCTCTGCCATGTGCCACTCTGCCTCAGAACCAGCCAAGTATGGACTGAAACCTCCACAAACTGTGAGCTAAATAAACCTTTCTTTCCTTCATTTTGGGTGTCGGGTATTTTGTCTCAGCAACAAGAAAAGAAGTAACCAAGACAATTAGTGAAAAATTGAACATCACAATTAAGAACTGCAGTTTGCTATTTGAAAGTTGTGTTTTTCTTTACAGTGCTAAGTCTGTAGCCTTCTTTTATTTTGCAGTGGTATCCCTAAGTCACTACGTTATGCAAGCATCAAAATGTTCTGACCAGTAATAGGAAATAAGTGCCACTATATTGCATTTTACTCCTTCCAAAAACAAGGTACTCGGTAGGAGGAATTGTGTGCAAATCACATATTTGATAACAGACATTATTTATAGGATTTTAAAGAATTCTAAAAATTCAATTATGAGAAAATAACACACCGTGAACAAAACATTGACTTAAAAATGCAAGCATCAAGGAAACACATAACATGCTGGGTAACATCAATGATTGGAAAACAGTTTAGCAGCATCTTAAATAGTTAAACCTGTAGGACACCATCCCACTCCTAGGTTGCCAAGGAAAATGAATGCTTATGTGCCTACAGCTTGAAAAGAAATGCTCAGAGAAGCTCTATGGCAATAGCAGAAATATGGAGTTAACTTAAATTTCCCTCAAGATGTAAACAGATGAACACATTGGGATATGGGCACGAACTAGACTGCTACTGCACAGTACAAAGGCACGATCTATGGTCCCCCCTGCAATTCGTATTAATTTACAAATAATCAGTCTAATTAAAAACAAAAAAGGCACACACCACAATGAAAAGTTTATTATTCCAGTAATGCAATATTCTAGAAAATATAAACTAACAGATGGTGAGAAAAGAGTTCTGATTAGTGTTTTCTTGGCATTAGACGCACGGATGGGAAATGGAGAGAGAATGCAGTTATACACGAAGGGATTTTATGGGTGGTGGATATGTTTATCCTGTGGACTATGTGAATGGCTTTGTGATGACGGTACAGATGTTAGAATGTATCACCCTGTGTACTTTAAGTACTTTACCATATTTAGATTATACCTCACTAAAACTTGTAGAAGGCAGCTTGAATAAAATACCTCAGCAGTGTATTTAATTAATTTAACTGGGCTGTTACCAGAATAAAATTACTTTTCCTAATCATTGAAAAGGCAGTAAACTATTCTTTTATTATACTCCTAGAATACTCTCCCAATAAAGTAAGAGCTAAATTGGTAAGCATTTTGTCTTTCAATAAAATACATTAAATTATATAAATTTATGAACAAAGATTATTGCATAAGCACTTCAGGTGTCACTCTTTATGTTTATTATATTTTCTGTAACATGGAGTCAGTGAAACCCAGAGATGCAGGATTGTGACAAAGGCAGAAGCCATCTGTTCTACCAGCTTCCTTCGCAGTTCAATTCTTTTTAAAGGGTAGCTACGTATGGAGTCCCAGAGGTGGCCAGTTGAGGTAACAGGACTATGGGTGCTGCAGTAGTTTTTGTTGATTTTATTTGGAAAAAAATTTGCAGTCAACAATCATTTATTTTAAAGTGTTTTATGAATCTATAGGAGAGATTTTTTATTAATTTAGATTTTAAACGAAAGAAGAACCTGTCATTAGGCAGGTTCCTACTGCCTTGATCATTAAATTACAGTTTAATATATTCCATTTTAGCCTAAAGCAATCTCATTCATCACTGTTAAAAGCCTTGTGATTGTCAGGCACACCACTATTTTAAAGATCACTGAGAGAGTACATGCTGTCAATTAGACTACGACACACCTTCTATGCCATAATATATCTGGATTTCAGAGATTAACACAAGAAACGTGTGGCGGTCACATCTTTGCTTTCCCTCAGCAGGATGTGCTAAACGTGATGGCGTTTACATGGAGTGCAGGCAGGAAATGCACTGCTCTGATGCAGTGAACTCTTTCAGAGATGCCGAGAGGCCTGCATGCCTCTGCAGGGATGTCTAAAGCAAGTGACCTGATTTCATAATGTGCCTTCCTTTGAGAAAATGGCCATAAATAAGACATTCCAAAAGTTGTAATGTAGGTTGATCCAATTCCCAAAACAAAGTAAAAGTGGGGCTAGAAATGACCAAAGCACTTATAATTTGCCTCCCCTATTACAAAACAGCAGCAACCATATATTCCCAGTGAGTTTTATTTTTGTATCTATTGCCTCATAGTGGACTCCTTTCCTGGTCTGAAAACATGATTATAAAGATGTAACAGGAAACTAGTCCTGCCTATGTAACTAACAGCAAAATATTGTGATGAATAATAGGAAATAAGTGTGGCTATATTGCATTTTACAATAAAAAGGAAAATAGAGTTTTAAATGTTGACTTTATGACCAGTGGAACTTCTTAAGTTCCAAACCTCCTTTGTCTGAGTTTCACTATTTATTCACACACACAGCCTTTTTTCCATTGTACAAGAAATACATTAATTTATTTGTAGCAAATACTACCATGTATATTTGAACATCAAGCATACAGCTAGAAACCATGAGGGGAAAGAGTGCTGTATTTAAGAAAAAAACAAACATAAAGCCTCAGCTTCACTATTTTAATAGAAAATACTCGGGGGAGGGAATAAAAAAGAGTTAAGGTATATTATAGATACATATTAACTATATGTATATACAATGAATATAATCATTACATATTGCAAACATGTGCTGATGTTTTTGTCCTTTGAGACAGGGTTTCACTATGCAGTTCAGACTAGTCTTGCACTTTCAGTGACCCTCCTGCCTCATCCTCCCAAGTGCTGGGATTACAGGCATGTGCCACCACACCCGGCAAACAGGTACTAATTAAAACAAAATGCTTAAATATAATGAAATTAGTTATCTAAGGCAATTGTAAATGAGCTGTAGGACAATTCAGAATGTCTTTGATTCTACATTGTACATACAAAGACATTTATTTTATTGCATATTAAAATGGTGTGATTAGATTTATAGCAAAGACTATTGTTATAATATTTGACTTCATAGTCAATTTTATTATAAATATTATTGTAAATATATATTTATATGTATATATTTATATATGTATACACACATACACACACACACATATATATATATATATATATATATATATATATATATACAGCCAATATTACCTGAAAGACACAATAAGCATAGGGAATGTTTGAAAACAAGGCTCCGTGCCTTCACCCTGCCTTTCCTCATCTCTGTGATACTTGTTTTCAATTTGTATAATGCCCTGGGAGAGATGGTTCAGAGTCCAAGATGAAATTATATCTGCGATTGTTCTGTTAGTGAGAACGTAAGCAAAGGCTAATAATCTTGTATGTAGTCTTCTGTGTCCTGGCCATTACAGGCACCAAAGGTACAAGAGAATCTTGCTGATAGAGGAGGCTATATAAGGATATATAGATGTAAATGCTTATTTCAATTTCAAAATAAATTTTGAAATGGGAAGAAGAAAATCTCCACAGAAGAGCAGATGGAATTCGGCATTTGTAGAACTGTTTCTGTGTACCCTTCATACCCAAAAGTTATGACTTAGAAATATGTGACTAATGAGGCAAAATAGCCTCTTGGAAACTTCAATTGAAATATGTAATTAAATTTTTAAAAACTTTACTCTTAGAAAATGATACATAGGCTCATGTAGTGCTTTTATTATATATGATTTGCACCACTTAGTTTTATCCCTGATAAATTATCTTGAAAAAGTAGAAACAACAAAAATAAACTAGTTTTTCTTTAGCAGTATGGAGAAGACATGTTTTTAATCTTGATGTGCACTATATGGCAGACAAAGGAGTATCTGGAGACAGGCCATCTGCCCATCTGTAGTGACTTCACAGTGACAGCCAACAGAGAAACCTGTTCCCTGTGCCTAGACTCTGTCCCTGAGGCCACCAGCTTTCTAATCAGTCATATTTCTACTGAGCCCAACCATTTTTTTATAGCTCTTGTTACTAGAAAATCATCATAGATTTTTATGATTTATCAGTGACTTTAATGGAACATCTGAATCATGCTAGAATCCAAATATCAACTGTACAAATTGTGTCTTAAATGTGGGCTGACAGAAAGGCCCGGACTGTATGAGATGCCGCTCCGAGAAAGCTATACTTGGAGATACATTCTCACCTTGGTGTGGAGCTTTAATTTTTCCTCGCTAAATCACTACCCACATAAAGTCTCAGGCATGGAATGCTTTTAATGTTTTACTCCTGTTTCCCTTTGAGCGTACATGCTTATCTATTATGGTGACCCGTGAGTTAATTCAGTCAACAAATGTTCATCATGCACTAAATTAGGGATAAATACAAGAAACACGTATCAATAGAACAGATGAAGATGGAAGAGAAGAAATGAGAGTTTCTATTTACTGTTACTGTAAAAACTCTTTAATGTAAATAGGTCTGGTGTGAGCATGGGGAGCTGTTGAGGAGGGAACGCTAGAAACTCAGGACACACACGCAGGCTGGGACGCAGGGCTTGAGTGCCGTCAAATGGCCCGGGTGAGCATGTGTGGAGCTGGCCCGCAGTTTGTTCGTCTTGTTGCTGGGTGGCTTGAAATAGCGTGATACAGGCGTGACCGTCTCACTGGGGTTCTTAAAATCAGTTTTATTAATAAAAATACTGATAAAATTGATTAGATCCATTTGTACCAACATTGGCAGAAGCCACCAGAGAACAGTCATGCATATACCAGTGACGGATGGTCCATGCTGGCAAGAACACGTTAAACTGTGAAGCTGTAGCCAACAGCGAGTTAAAAACCCTAAAATAAGCATCTGACTGACAGCTGTGATATGAAGTTCAAGAGTGAGACCAGGGAAACCACAGACAACCAAACATATGGTGTGTGCGGATGGGGCCCATGGAAAACAATACGTGGAAAAATTCTCAAAGATAAGGCACCTAAAATAAAGTCATTTTAAAAAACTACATCCCTAGTCTTATTTAATTCTAAAAATTCAGAAACTCTAGTGGCATACATCTTATTAACGCTAGCTACCTAAATTTCCAGATTAGTGTCAAATCATTCTAAGAATTATGTATAAAAACATTTTAAAATTCCAAACTGATCTTTCTCTCAGGGGCAAGTTTGTTGCTGGTGAGCTCAATTAATAACAGTGTGATAACAAGAGACGCATAACAGACTAGTTCAGAGTACTGTACCATGATTTCCTGAGACACATACCACTTTTAGGAGTCAGTTTACTGTGATAGATTCAGAAATTAAACGTTGTCATAAAACATTTGAGCTAGAATGGGATCTCTCAAAAACAGTCTAGCAAGTTTCTGGTGAGATATATCTTCATTAACAACAGAAATGAAGGTGTTAAATCACCATTAGAAGATATAATCTTTGGCCCAGCCTGGTGACTAATGCCCTGCAATCCGAGCACTTGGGAGGTTGATGCAGGAGGATCTCTGCAAGTTTAAGAACAGGCTGGGCTACAAAAATGAACTCAAGGCCAGCCTGAACTGCATAGAAAGATGCTGTATCAAAAAGGCAAAAGAAAAAGGCAGAGGAAGAGGAGAAGGAGGAGGAGGAGGAGGAGGAGGAAGCGAAGGAGAAGAAGAAGAACTTTTGGACAAAACATTCTGGCAGAACTCTCAGGGGGGATTTGTGGGTAATGACTATGTAAAACTTACAGGAATCACAGACTACAAAAGTTCAAATGGAAGAAAAAAACTGATGGATGAGAGAATATAAAATTTGCCTAAATTCACTCCTCTTTCAGTCCTTTGAGAAATACTTGGGGGGGGGGGAGTTAGAACCTATGGAGATAAGGGGATCATTTAACACCTGGAAAAAGTTCAGTGTGAAGCTCCCAGTAGGCTGGGAGGTGGCTCGGCATTAGAGCCTGTCCCGGTGCTGAGTTTAATCACCAGCTCTAGAGTATATGGAGAGTGTTGACTATTTTTTCACTAGACTTGTTTCTCTTATTGGACCACTAGAAACTTGTTCCTGAGGTAAGATTATGAACCTAGTGAATCTTCCTGGGATGTAGGAAAGGATGATTGGAAACTAGTGATTAACATATCAATACTTTATATCTTTATGAATTTTGATGTCTAAGGAGTTTCTGACCTCAAAATCAACATCCAGGGAAGAGATAATTCAGTAGAATCTGTTGGGAGATTTGTTAAAAATAAAGCTTTTGAAAAATTTAAATTTATCCGAGTAAAAATCTCAGTCATTTGAGGATTATCTCTTGATTTGTGCTCTTGGTGACTTTTATTGATCACAAATATATCTAATATTCAATTGTTGAGATATTTGAGTGTTCAAGTGACAAGTCTTTGTTCTGATAAAAGATAAATTACTCTTAGATGCCGAAAACTAAGATAGCAAATTGAGAAAAGTGCTTGTTTTATAATTTGGAGAGCTCGTTGTTCCTTTATAGCGGCATAAATGTTGGGCCTTGTACATGTATACAGTTCTTCTCTGGAGGAAGACTGAGTGGTTCTGAGAGAAACCTAGGAAGTTGAAAATATGATGGCACTGAACCGTGAATTCAAATGTGAAAAAAAATTAGCCCTTTTTCTGTAGAAATATATAACACCTTTGAGTGCAAAAGTACGTAAGTATGATCCAATGTATGGTCAGTGCTTAAATTAAATGACATTACAGTAAAAGACACATTGCCTTTAATCCCCCTCAAAATACCCACCCTTCTTGCAAATACACTTATCCTTCCTTTCTTGAAATTCTCTGACATCCAGACATTTACCTTTTATTATTATTTTGTCTTTGGAGAAGAGGCAGAATTTGCCTGCTACAAGATCCTTTGAATAAGGTGAGGACCCACTGTTTTTATCTGACATAAATTGCTATAGATATCTTCAACTAACTTAGGACATCGAGGCAGCATAAAAAGATGACTTCCAGAACTGCTTCATAAAGTAGCAAGAATGCTGTGGCAAATGTTCTTCAAGGAAAAGGGAATATTCTAAAGGAGATTATGGCAGTCTCAGTTTTGCTGTAATAATTTTTAAGATTTAAAAATTCACCATATTTTTCAGTTATACCTGGTAAATAAATTGACCCCTTCCATAGTTACACACAGAAAAACGTTGAAAATGTAAAAGTCATCAATTAAAGAAGAACAAGCACTGGCCTCAACATTAAGGGCTACGTCTTGGTCTAGCTGTTCCTATGGCTTCCCAGCTTTTTACCACTTGATATCGGGCTGTGGTCTAAGTGATCTCTAAGATTTCTAACACATACATTACCTTTTAGTAAAACTTGAAATGAGGATGCATCCTTGTCTCAATAATATTAAAACAATCAGTAGCTCACAAGCATAATTCTCTTTACTCTGTAATGGTCTGCTTTCCTGTGAGATCTAAACATTTATTGATTCTTACACCCAGTAACTGACTCCTACCTCCAGATCGTCTGTCAATCTAATGATTAAGTAATTTGATTTTAGTTTGATGGACAAATACCACCCAAGTCCAATTCATTTTCAATTCCTACAGTGCTTAGTGACTGGCAGTTCCAAATAAACAGTATTAATAAGTCATCAATCTGTAACTAAAGAGAGGCTTCTTTCAGGAACATTTGCCAGCTGCAGACTGTGGGGTGTCTCAGAGGAATATCTGTCATTATCACAGTTACAGTGGGACACAAGAGCAGCCATTTGAGATAACTCGGCTAAGGACCAAGGAGAAGAAAACACTAATTATAGCTAAAACGATTTTATGAAATGGTAACTGGTATTTTTGTAGCAATAAATACATAAAAAGAAAAAATTACTTAACGTCCTGTTCCCTGATAGACACTTGATGGACCATAACAAAGGATGATTTGTTAATGCTATCTGCAAGAGAGATAGGCAGGAACTAAAAAGGGCAGGAGATTGAGTGCTTTCCTCCCTCCCACCTCCACACCAGATTTCAGATGAGTTTGGAAAGGTCATTCACATAATTACCACAGTAGCTGGTTCAGGGTCTTCTGAGCACAGCTGATGTGATTGTGTGTTAATGGCTGCAAATGCAAGATAAGGCATATGTAATGTTTAAAAAAACCCTGCTCTTAACACTATTAGCTAACACTATTAGCTTGCAGGGTTGTCATGGTAGATAAACCTATGCTCCTTTATAGCCTATGACTTTTTTATTGCAGAGTAACCCCGAGGTCTGTCCTTTTGCACAGGGTCATTTAAGCGTCAGTGGCCAGACTTGACTAGTTTGTTGTCAGTGGCCATTTGACATATCTAGCGATCTTCCTGGGGTCTGTGAAAGGTCATGTGCTGAAATGAAATCTGCCAGAAAACTACAGCTAGTGTAAACGTGGTTAAGGATTTTCAGGGCAGAGACACGCGCACAGCCTCTGGGGACACCCAACCAGAGCCAGGACGTATTCCCACTATCAGAAATTGACATCTCTCATTCCCAGAACAAATTTAGTACCTGCTGCATATAAGAACACTCTAGTAATCAAAAATTCTAGCACAGTAAAGGAGACAGCTCTCTGCAGTTCTCCCAGTGGGGTAGCCTGCGCAGCGAAACACGCATGGTCCTATACACAGTTCCAACCTCGGAGATTAGGTCTCAAGATAGGCAGGGTGGATTCCATGGAGAGCTGGCATTTGACCTCAGCCCTGGAGATCATGAAAGTGGGATGTTTTAGACAGAGGGAACAGTGTTATAGAGCCTCAGAAGTGGAAAACATGTAGGAGTGCCATATAGGAAGGGGTGTGCTCGATGAAGAGGTGGGTTTCAAACTGGGAACCAGCCCTGGTGCTGATGGTTTTTAGCTCATGCTTTCTCTACTCCACTTGGCTGTGCTGGTGTTAGGACCCCACACAACAGACTTCCTCATTGCCAAGAGGGGGCACTCCAGGAGGGACTGCAGGGCCAGAAAGAAGAGCGAACACCTCTGTGTTTGTTCCTGCGGGTTTCCTTGGGCTTCTGGTCTGTTTGAGATTCTTCTGAAGGACATCTCTGGAAGGCATTGTTCCCGCAGCAGCAAAGGAGACCCATTTCATTTCCCAAACTTACAGAACTGAGTCCCACGTCAGCTGTTTCTTCTTTTCCTTGCCAGACACCTCAGAAACACTAATTTTTTTAAAGTTCCAACTCCTCCTTTTGCCTATCAGCTCCAGAGAGGGTATTTGCTCTCCAGAGTTACTCTCTGTATTTTAAAGTTGAAATTTTGACTTTATGTCGCCTGGTTATTTATATCTAGTGAATGACTTATATAGGCTAAAGTTAAACATTGTGCATATCCAGTTAAAAATATCACCAATTTTTAATTACATTCCACAGTAGGAAAGAATGTTTGAAATGAAGCATTTGTTAGGGCCCCACGAGACTCCTTCCTTGCATGGAACTTTGGCTCCATATCTGTCACTTGATTTTGGGAGTACTTTATCCAGTGTCTAACAATAGGCCTTGGGAACATCAAAGATAACCCTTCTCCGCTATGTAATGTCTAGGTGTTGAGCGAGAAAATCCAGAATTCTTCAGTTCTACTTCCTACATATGCCCCCAACCAGTGTGAAATGCTATGTAATAACACAGTCCCCTTAGGGCAGCTCCTTACTACGGCAGGACTGTCCCCTTCTACTCTTAGTATTTAGTCTCAGTGTGGGAGAATGAATAGCCAGTAAGTGAGAACGTGTAAAGTTTTCATTTCCAACCAGGACCTAGATCATTTCTCTCTTTTCAGGGAATATTGCATCTAAATCATTAGAAGATGAATGGGCATTATTATGTTCTTACAGCTGGGCTGGGAACGCGCCCACGCTGCCTCTCCAGATAACCCGTTTTTGCTGTAACAACTCATTTTGTCAGGAACTTCTACATTAAATCCAATTGAATTCTGCTGCTTTAATACTATACGGTCGAACTTTACTCTCTCCCCACCTTGTGGAAACTAGAGAGCAGCTTGTGAGCAATCTCTTGATAATACCCTTCCACATGTCTAAAACAGCCTTTCCTCCCCAAAGTAAGTAATTTCTCCACCGTTTTCTTTTATGCATTGCTGTATTTTCCAAGCTTTTATAAACCTCTGTTTCCCGTGCATCATATTTAAACATTTCCTATTTTTTGAAAAGTACTTTTACAGAATTGACCAATACTGAATATATCATGTCTTAGTCACTTTATAAATTCTGTGCTCAATATTATGGAATTCTATTTTAAGACCATTTCAAGAAGTGCATTCGTACCCTCTTGGTTTTGTTTGTACCCACAGCCTAAGAGAGAGCATTTAATAAATTCATATTGAAGAATTCTTTAGAAGATTAGACTGGTGAAATTTGGTGTTATCAGCAGATGGTAAAATTTGATAACTTAGAATGATTTATTTTTCTTTAAGAATACAGAAAATACAACTGACATATTTTAAAATTATCTATGCATGGTATCGCATTAACCGTATCTGTGCATTGTTCTTCTTTCCAGGAATTTAACACTTTCAGCAATAGATGAAGGGAAGGGAAGTTATTTTTGACGGGAATGAAAGAGTTATGAGCACGGAGCCTGCTCCCGCGTGTGTTCTAAGTATGGGTCTTTAACAGAGAAATTTTCTACTGAGTCATGGGTAAGAAGAAGTTCAAAGATGGGAAGTCTGTTGTTCCTCAGTTTCTCTGAGAAGCTCAAACATGGACAGTAAATGGCTCCCACAGTGAAGGCTGTTGGTGAGAGGGTAGCTTTGTCAGAGTGTGTAACGATTGTTTTGCACAATGACAGACTGGACTCAAGAAGATGCGATGTGAGATCCATCTAGATGTAGGAAGAGAGAGTAGCACCGCTTTGAGAAGACAGACTGAAAACTCCGGAAGCATGGACCATGTCCAGCATACGGTTGTCTCTCTTAAGCTTTCTGAACAGCTTCAAGGCCTGGTTTTTCAAAGGACTCATATCTGTGTATATTCACAAGACAAACTGCACAAAGCCCTCTCTTATTTTTTGGCAGTCGTGTGTTCATGAGCAAATCATTTCTCCCTGAGAAAAGAAGTATAACTGAAATGGAATATAGCATGATAAAAATTGCAATTTCTGATAGGAATTCCGGAGTGCTTCGGTCAATAAGGCTTGAATAACACAAAGTTGGAAACAATAAGATTTGTGTTTGTGTTTTTATTCTTGTTTGTCCCTCCAGACATTGTTGGGTCAAATATTACTCTCTGTGACGTATATTTTCACTGTCCTTTACTCTCACCTTCGAATATAAATCTCTCTGATTCTCACACTCAACCTCTTCTGATGGACAGGTTAAGTGATCAAGGGAGATTTTTCAGGTCTCTGTTAAATACTAAGTATGACAGAAATGATAAGACATAAATGGAGCTTCCGATATGCAGTGGAAATTTCTAGAGATCTGCTGTGCAACATTTCTCTATAGTGAACAGTAGCGAGCCAGACATTTAATAGTTTGAGACAGCAGAACTCATGATCACAGGAAAGAAAGAGAAGGAGCAACAGTAGGTCTAACGGAAAGAAATATGTAGGGAAGTGTGACAAGAACAGACGGGAAAGGAAGGGACAGCAGTATGCATGGAAATTTAGAAGCAAATGTGAGAGCAGAAGGGGGGAGAGAGAGAAGTGTGGAGTACCTGTGGGTTTTGGAGGGAGGACAGGAGGAGTTATGAAGGGTTCTTTATCATCAGTTAATAATAAGCAGTTGATCAGATTAAGCAAACACAGTGTTTCTGAGTTAATTAATGCCTGCTACAAATACTTCCTGAGCAAAGTCTGTAAGCCAGGCCCTATGAAATACGCAGTGTACAAATGAGCAATAGTCGTAGTCCCTTCTGTCAGGAGGCTGAAGACATTCACACTGTGCGAGCTGTTCTCCCTGTTTCCCCGGCTGGTCATTCTCCTCCTTCCCCTATGTTCTGTTGCACATGCCTGTATCCCCAGGATTATAAACTGATTCCTGGATGATTTTTATTTGGCTTCATGGGAGCAACCAAAGAAGAACAGAAAGTAAAAAATGAAAGATCAGTATTTGAATTTCCAAACCGTTTCCTACAGAGTGACCTCCGGCCTACTTTATATCCCTAGCCCTCCCCATCTAGCATCCTTACCTCTCCACTCCCTCGGTCACTCAGGGTGACAGTGTTAAGGAGCTCTCCGTGCCCCTTGTCTACAGATGCCTCAGGATCTCTTCTTGGTCCTCTAAATCCTGCTCATATATCTTTTTTAAAGAAAGGAATGTAAAACTATTTGACCATTTACTAAACTCTATTGAGCCATCTGAGTTGGATGCCAGCTAGGTTTGTGACTGACAGAGATAAATATTAAAGTATTGACACCTGTGTAAATTTAAAATTACACTAGAGGATGTCACACACACACACACGCACGCATGCACGCACGCAAAGTATTTGGGGAAGAATAGTGGATGTGTGTTAGATAAAGCAGTCATGGCTGGCCCCATAGGAGGTGATGCTGCAGTGGAGGCCCCAGCATTTGCGGAAGACACCACGGAAAAGCAGGAAAGGTGTTTCCCATAGAGGAAACAGCACATACAACGATCATAAGATGCAGAAAAGCTTGACACGCGCAGTTCCAGGACTGGACTGCAGGGCTCTACAAGAGACACCTGTTAAAATGCTCCATGAATACATACGAGAGAAAGAGTCAGCCTACATGTTATGATCCTGACTGATACCTACTGACAGATACTGAAGTTCCTGGAACAAAGGCCCACAAAAGAGCCGTGTGAGAGTCATAAGAGGGAAATAGCTCAGACGCGCCATGAGAACTAAGCAGAAGCTCAGACATTAATTGCAAGTGTCTCAGACCATGTGGGGATTCGGTGACAACCTACTCCATGTGACAGTATGCTGAGAGGAATCAGCACGTCAGGGTGCAATCTCCCTGATCTTGTTTATTTCACAACACTAAAGGTAGTGGTAGGTTTCTTTACATTTTTTTTTTCTTTAAAGAGTTGTGACATTTCATTAAAAAATCAAATGAAAGAACTTCACTGAGGTGGTTTTTGTTTTTATCCTCCATTTTACTTATTTATTTTGGGGAAGGGAGGGGTAGCAATGGAGTGAAGAAGTTGAAGAAAATAAAATATGAAAAAATATAAATGATTGAACTGTTGGCTCTGATCTAGACAGAAGGGGCTTTAAGCATCAATTTACCAAACATATTTCAAGGCTTCTAAAAGCAACCACATCTAACATATTAAATAAGCCTGCCTGAGGAAATATGCTTTATTGTTTCTTTCCTATATAAATCTATTTTTGTAATTTGTTTTACAATATGACCTCCCTTTGTTTGTGGCTATAGTACAAATTCTGGCATTTAAGAATTATTTAACTGGAGGATATACTAAAAAACCTTTGACATCAACTCAGAATATATTATTTTTGCATTTATCAGAATTAAGCATTTCACTTAGACATTTTCAGGAATATTTGATGCTGTAACATTGACAAATGTTAAAAAAAGAAACTTTTAAGGTATTACTCAACCTTAAGCACTAACTAATATATTTTTTAAATTTTAGTTTATTGGTACATGTGTGTGGTACATAATGTTTACGTTCCTGGTGGGATGTTAGTACCAGCACATAACAATTTCATTCCTTTTCACTTCTCGACTAACACCTTCAGATTTGGAAAGCTTCCTCAGATATTTCCCCCAATATACATTAGGGGAATTTTGACTTCCTATAATATATTTCTACTACAGGCATCATTTTCTTAGAAGATAGCTTACACAACAAGTTATTGTCATTTTTGATATGATCTTGCTTCTACTTAGATTTGAGACTAGTTGTTTTCATCCTTCCTCAAATGAAAATACATGGAATTTTCTGTTTATCCCTAAATCTCCAGTTACTGAGTTTCTCATACTTACTAACACTGTTCTCGCTTTTAGGGTAACCCTACTATTATAAGCACATTTATGTAGCATGTTTTATCTCTAAGTACTTTATAGTTATGCTGTGGCAGTTAGCTCCACACTACTGAAGTTAAATGATTAGTTACTCTGATAGAGATGCATTTATGCAAATTATAATTATAGAGTTTAGAAAGGACCCTGAGGTCTTATCATCCAAAAAAAAACCCACTCTGTTTAAAATAAATCTTAATGCCCTAATCAAATATGATCAAAACACCACTTCTGGCTCTGATTCCAATACACTAATTGTAAACATCATTGAAAGTGTCTCAGAAATAGAATCACAGAGTATGGCAGGCATGAGGGTGCGATGCAAATCTTCTCTCTGATTTAGAAATGATTACATGTGGTACATATTGATAGCTCAGGATGTCAATCTCAGGAGACATCGAAATACTCAGTTTGTTCACTCTAACTATTACCCTTATAATTGTTCTTACTCTTATACCTTTTCAGAATCTACATCATATGCATGAGAATAGGCATTATCTTTGCCCTTTATATTTTATTTACTTACATTATTGCTGAATAAAAGTTTTTTAAAGACAGAAATTTTAAGTAAAATAGTTATAGAGATATAAAATTGAAATTTAGTGAGGTTTTCTTCATGTTAAAGCAACAAAGTTATCACTGTCCATAGAAATGATTAGGAAAATGATTACAACCGGTTATTTTGTCAGTTCCCATTTGCCCTTCTTCTAAAAACACATATAGCCACCTGGGAGCTTCCTGGAAAATAAGACCTAGCAAAACACGTGATCCAAACGTTGTGCCTCGTTTTCATGAACAATGGCGTCTAACCATAGAAGTGTGTGTACTCACTTGCCAAGGGCAAAGCACTCCATCTTCACCGTTGTGCCCCTCGCAGCTGTAACTGTGAGAGGAAAGTGGACCTCGATTTTAGGCTCGTATTCTCCCATCACACCTGGGAAAGAAAGAACAGACTTTAAGCACAAAGTGAATCTTAAAATTTATTTCCAGGACTGGGGGTGTCACACGAAAAATCACTGTGGCCTGCCTGTTAATGTGTTTAATGACTGGTAAGTTTATGATGCATTGAAATAAAAAGTATATTTATGCTCAGTTGCTAAGAGGAAAACTTGGTCTCCCCTTAGGAATTGGGCTGCATGTCTGCCCAATTCTATGTAAACTCATGATTATTGAAAGTGTTAATCAACATTGATAATTTAGTTACTGATTATTCTCCTGAGTAAAGAAGTAACTATGAACACTCTCTTTGGTAAATAATTGTGTTGTTCTTTAAATTAAAAAATACGTCAGAAAAAGAGAAAAGGAAGAAAGAGGTAATTATATATGTATGTATATGCAGCATAGCTAACATAGTTGTACTACTGACTTCTATTGCTTTATTGAAAGGAACAGTTAATGATTAATGATTTCATCAATCTTGCATGTCTATATTTGTTTTCCTGAGTAACCACTTTGAAGATACCAATATGTAATACGACAACCATTGTTAATTCCTTGTTACCTGGACTGTAAGTCAGTATTGCTTGTACTATTCTTGTGCTACTTTGTAAATGGCTGTCAGTTTGTTCATATATTTTCATTCTCTTAGTTTTAAAATGAAATTTAAAAAATTCTTCAGAACTTTCTTTATCATTTCTAGATAAGTTTATATTCCATTGTTAAGTGAATGTATATTGACTGATTTTCTACAGTTGACGAGGAATTTCACTAAGAATTGTGGAAGTCACAAAGATTAATCAGCCATGGATTGTGTTCTCAAATAGACATTCTTAACTAGAAAGTTCAGAAGCACAGCTTCCTAGGAAAGCGCTGTGGTGCACAGTAGGAAGTGCTGGGTATCATGAACAAGGTGTCCCCAAACTGTTTCGTACATAGAGGGGCTCAGAAATATGATTAGAATTTGGATAAAGACAGGAAACAAAGCTCACTGGCTGTACGAACAAAGAAAAAGTGATGGGAAAGCACAAAAATGTCATCTTCTCTACTACTGTACATCGACAGGTAAAGGGAAGTAATATGAGGTAAGTGACAACACAGGATGCAAATAGTCGACAGATTACACTTATCAGAGTAAATATTCAGACTTAGACCTGTATCTCACTTGGAGTTATTATGGTTTTGATTGGGGAAGTGACATTACCCAGAGGTGTATATGTTAGAATTAGAATAGTCTATTGTGTATTCTCATATTCTAAGAAAAAGGTAATAAAATCCCGAGTTATTGTAGTAAAATCAAAAAAATATGGGAAAAGACCGAGAAAGAACTGAACTGGTAAACGCAGTAAACACTGTGATAGAGAACATGCCTGAGACAGTACAACGACAGTAAAGTCCCCAGCTTGAGGGGTTTGGTGACGTCAGTTAAAAAAGTAAAAGACAGTGGTCAATGGAGTAGTTGTTGATTTTCAACTTAAGAGCAGTAAGTGCGCAGTACTTGATGCGTACTCAGGAGTGAACGTTTGACAGAGCGTCACTGAGAGAATGAAGCTAGGATCGGGCTCCCGGCAGTTCACAAACACTTGTTCTCATCATTCAGAGGGGGCAGTTAAAGTCATGAGAGTTTGTAGAGCTTTCAATTACTGAAAGAGTGTACTAGGGGAGGCCTGGTGAACTCCACCAGTGTCCTCTCAGGGAGCCCTCAAGCTAATTTTCCCCTAAAAATAATCAACAACGATCTGTCACAGATTTCTGTGCGAAGACCGCACTTGTGGTTAAGGATGTCTATTTTTCTGGCATATGTATGTGCACCTGGCTTTTGTGGATGTGGGGCATGCAGACTGATTCTCCCATTCAGTACACGGGAGAAGTGAGGAGGAACCCAAACCGGGTAAGAGCCTATAGATTGTAGGTAAGATGCCCTGAACGCTCGGAGCGAGACAGGGCTAGCGCTGGCAAGGAAAACCTTTTAGATTTTATCGTGTGCATTTGTAATAAACTTGAAGAAAGAATGTGGACAATGTTAGATGGAAAGTGTTTAAGTTTATTTAATAAGATTATCTTTGCTTCTGTGCCTTTCTTTTAACAAAACTGCTACAGTAGAGAAATTTTCAAGTTTCCATCACAGGGATTGAGCTTCTAGACCTGGCTCTGATAGGTAGACTGTACTATCCCTAGGGGTTTAGTTACTTCTGGGTTTCCTGTTTCAACCTGTAAACTGGCAGGAGAGGAAGGAGTCACCCTTCCTACAATGCCCTGGCCCAGCTCTCTACTATTTGTTGCACTTCCAGAATCCAATAGCAAACAAATTGTGTGGTCAGTAGGATTATGTCACTCAAGTTAGACGGGTAAGTTCTCTTTCTCAATATTTTTCTCTCCTGATTCTTTTTCTAATCTCTCTCTCTGCCCCCGCCCCTCCACATGCTTCCAACTTTCTCCTTTTATGTCCTCCTCACATCCTTTCTGTTCCAGTATGTCTCCTTAACAACTTCAACAGCAGGATTTGGTCCTCCAGTGATACCACGGACTCAGATGAGTGTATCCAGGGATACACTGTTTCTCTTTAGTAGACTTACTTGAGACCTGACATGAGGAATCTTAGACATCCCTTCCAACAGGTACCTTTGCTTAAATTATGCCATTTTCAAAAGTTAGTTTCTGATTTTCCTATGGTTAAACTTGATTCTATAGTCTTCTTGGTTCTAGAAATAACTATTTTCAGTAACAACTGATTTATCCTAATGCATTTTAAGTCTAACCCTCTTGCTGCGTAGTCTGTGAGGGCTGGGAGTTACTGAGTTGGCGACGTTGTTATAGAAACAGGGGAGTAATCAGTTCTAATTTATATGATATTTCTGTGTAACTGTTTGCAGTGAATTGTTCAAAGAGATTTCAAAAGAAAAGGGTGTGAATCTCCAAAGCTACTTCAAGTTGATGTCCTTTTCCAACCTAGATATTCTCTTTAGAACACATCTTTATATTAACACTTTTGTATTCATTCTATGAAAGAAGCAATTAGAATAAACCTATATATTAGAACTAAAAGAAGACATAGGAATAATAGCTAATTTGAGCTGGCCTATGAGAAATTATAACTGGTCCTTTTTAATCTTTCTGAGACTTACCAGTGAGGTACATATAAGGGCAAATGAAAAACCTCTTCAGACACGCCTTGCTCTTTAACAACTGATCACATGCAAAAATTAAGTTTTGACTTTACATTTTATAGTATAATTATTTTACAGTGAAAGTGAACATAGCTGTAACTATACAGTTTAATTTCATTTGCAGATTTTAATGTCTCAAGTCATGAGCAGTTTAGGTTATAACATTTTTATGTTGATGCTGAAAGAAAGGAAAAAGTTCCTTGAGATCAAAGTGTCAGAGTATCAGGTTGGCCCTGACCTACCAGTCTAACTATCGTCAAAGACACCCTAGCTCATGTCCTTATGTCTTTCCCCATACCTATGTCTCCTGACTGACATGGTTGATGTACTTTGGAATTGCATACTATTAAGAAATGACCTCGAATTATCCTAATTCTTAACAAACAGAAGCTTTCCAGCCGGGAGTACATTACTTTGTTTTGTCTTTATGGTTGTTGACTTTCTTATTCGTTCCTTTTACTAAGAGCCAGAGTGCTTTTCCCTAAGTAAAAGGGTGTTTTCAGCAACGTCACTATGGGAATGTTACAGAATGGGGAGTTAATGGCACCAGAAAAATCTAGACAACTTATTAAAATTTTAGGACCCAGCATCCAACTGCAAACCCACTGATGAAAATTTATGAAGGTGGGGGTATGAACTCTATTTTAATAGTTTCCCTAAGAGATTACATGTGCATTAAGGATATACAAAGTTGGATCTTCTCTAAATGATATCAAATTCACTGCTAACATCTCCTAGTAGAGCAAATGACGTTCAAGCTATCAGAGGCAGTGTTTCCTTCCTAGTTTGCTGTGAGTTCTGTTCTGATTCATCAGTATCTACGCAATAGCAGTTATTACATGTTTCAAATGATACTTCTGACACCTATAATAATACTCATTTCTAGGGTCAAGAATTCATGTTTAGTAAATTTTAAACATTTGGCTGCATTAATGAGATGGAAGAATTTGGCTGGCATTTTTCTTATATACAAATAACAGATACATACATTTTTATCGTTAACATTTTTTACCAAAACTACACAACCAAAAGTTTTACCAAAACTCAGCACTTTTTTTGTAAAATGCTTCTATATTATTTATTTATTTATTTTTGTGGTGCTAGGGATCGAACTCAGGACCCTGCACTTGCCAGGCAGGAGCTTGTGCCACTGAACTATATCCCCAGCCGATGCTTCTATATTCTGTAACTATGTGACTGTGAAAGGAACCACTGTACTCTTCCGTGGGGTTTTGTCTTCCTAGTGGTGGGCTGCTCACCCCTGTGTGGCCAAGTAGAGCATCCTCCTGCCTGACCCCCACTGAATGGTTTCTACATGGGGAGTGAAGGCTGGATGTTTCAACTAGGTTCCAGCCAGCTGTTAGTGAAAACTAGAGCCCTCATTTCTGAGGGCGTCTGAGCTCCACCCCATGGAAAAAAGGAAATCTACCGCTGGAGGTAACTCAGCCAATTTAGACAGAACTGTTACTATGCATGAAGGAGACACGGGACATGGCACTGAGAGCATGTCTGTTCTGTGTGGCTTCCTGCTCTCTCCTAGGTGGATTTTGGTTAAATCATTTAAAGTTGAGCTTTTCAGTTGGAATCGAGTGTTCTGGGTGATTTGTCATCATGCCCACATAAGCAGTGGTGGCCCAGCGTCAGGTTCTACAGGTAGTGTAGTATCCAAAAGGGAACAAAACCAAAGCTGGATGGGACTTCTCTGTGTCTTGGCATTCTGTAACTTAGTGAGGACACGAGTTCTAATAGCAGACCGAGCACACATGCTGTGTAAGTAACCGAATCATAGAGGATGAATTATAGACGTTCTGGTAAAATACTATGAAAGATGAAAGGAAGGTAAAATCATCGCGAAAATTGAGAAAAAAGTGAGAAAATATTTTAACTGGGTTGTTGCTGGGATTGAAGTTAAAGATACAGGGTGGAAGCCTCAGCTCAAAGGGCACAGAAGTGACATTCTTTTAGTACTGTTACATGGGCTAGGAAGGTGCAGTAAGGGAGAGACTTCAAACAGAAGTAGAGGTTGGCGATAATAATAACTACTAACATGTTTCCTCTATTACTATCTCAAATAGCTTGATGAATTTGTATTAGGGCTCACTGGAAATATCATTTCAATAATAAGTAGACCTCTGGTTTCCTTTAGAGGTAACATCTGGAATTACCATTATATGTACTCATTATTACCAGGGATCTTAGGTTGATACATTGAATATACATTAAGTATAATGAAGATATACCCAAGGTAAGCTTCCAAAATGGACTCGGTAATAATGTAGAAGTGACTATTCTGATAGAAACTTAAAACCGTAGTGACTTCAAGTGATATAGTAACGTTCAACTTAATTAAACTGTTTGAAGAACAAATTCCTGACCCCAAATATAGTTTCCATGTTCAGATTCACTGAAATAACTTAGTAAAACATGTTGGGAATTGCCATTTATTTTACAAGAAAGAATGTGCCATATGAGAGTTTGCTACTTTACTTTATAATCAAATTTCAAGGAACATTTTACTTGTAGTTATGTTTGCTATTGTTTTGAAGGGTGTGAGTTTGGATAGACAAGCGCTGTGCTATGTAAGTTCATGGGTAAGAAAGTGAAAGTGTAAATAAAGAACAGTAACAAGCAATGGTAAAATAATAACAATGTAAACGGCAGAGAAAAGCATGGAAATTGCTAAATAGTGCACATTATGTCTGATGTTATTTCGCTAAGTGTGATGCCTGTCACTGTATTTGTCCTTCCAGGACATAGTCAATATCAACCTGTGATTTGTTGATAAGTGATATAATTCCAAACCATACTTTGGTTCTGATAGAGTATTAAGGTAATCACCCAACTCCAGATCTCAGTCTTTTTAAGATGTCGGGACAATGCTAATGATCTTGTGAGTTTAGAAATCAAAGTGTATCTTTTTGGTTATAATAATCAAACAAATGTTGTAATTCCAAGAGCTTAAATCATTCAGGAAAGTTTCCCAATTACTTATTTTCATTTCTACAATGAGCCTCTGACACATCACAATTTCACAATGTATCATTTTCCTCTTTCCAAAAGTAGATATTGCCCCGAATCATAGTTTCTTGAGGTGAGTCACTGCTATGTACATAAAGAGACTGATGCTCTCTGACAGTGAGAAATACATGGCTCAAGTTATCAACAAGTAAATGTACTATTTTGCAAATTGTTTCTAGAGAGACAGAAAATGAGCATTTCATCATCAGGAGAAAGTGTTTTCATCACTGTTATACCTATGGCCTGAAAATCAGAGGAGCCAATTGATTTCTATTTCCTTCCAAATATTGAGAGTAAATTGATCAAGGGACTGCTACATACTGTAATTGGTTTCCTCTGATTACAGAATTTTAAGACTCACTTTCTTCTATTCTTGTCATATATAGGGAAATATAACCATCTCTCTTCACCATCATCTCAGGTCTCATTTCATGTACATCAATAACTTAGAAAATATTTTATAGTTGTAAGACCTAGAGAAACTTAAGTATATATTTTCCTTCAGCCATACAAGCTCCTTGTTGCATTAAAATCTGACAAATTTAGTAAATTTTGAAAAGTTGTTTTCCAAGGATTGAATGCTCATTTTGGATAAGAAGATTTATTGAAAATTTCTCCTTTTCGACAAAAATGTATGTATGTATGTATATAGGAATATATATGAATATACATATGTGCAGGAGGGCTAACATGGTTCTACTATTGTATTATATCACTTAATGCTAAGCAATAATCGATGACAGGATATTAGATTAATAGTGTATATCTGTATGTGTTAGCCTGAACACACACTTCGAAGATATCAATATGTAAAGCAGCAAC